>CALNHX010001085.1:205388-253328 GCA_940337035.1 Agriotes lineatus
TTTATTGTTTCAAACCTAAGATTTGATAACACGAATACAAAATATATTTGCGTGGTACCCTTTATTAACATATTACAAGAACTAGCTGAAACCCGCGGCATATGCCGCATTTAAAATGTAGGACGAATTTAATAACTTTTGTTGCACTAAAGAAAGTTTTAAAAGCACGCTAGAGAATGGCAATAAGGAAAAGTTCCAAAAAATATATTTTCAAATGGAAAGTTTCTGGAAAGGAAACGCTCGCCTCTGGAAAGCGTTTTATGGACATTCTTGGACAGCCTCCAGGCAACTGTCTTTCATATTGGATACAGCCAATACTGCTGAATTGAATAGTGTCTTCTTTTTATGTTCATTATTAAATGGTAAATGGTACAGTACACGCAAGCATGAAAGATAAGCGATACAATGTTCAGGTAAGATACATTTTAGCTTAAAAAGTATAATTATTTAAAATACTGATTGCTGCTTCAGATGGATTCTAAGCAGTAACGAATACTAAGTATATATTTTTACTTTGTAGATCTTCCTCGATGAAGACAAAAACATAACCTCAACTTCTTGCACATGTCCTCGTGGACAAGTTTCATGTCATCATGTTGCTGCACTGGCACTATTTGCCCATTACAATACATCAGTTACAGACCAGTCATGTAGCTGGTCAGTGCCTAAACAATCCAAAGCACTTGATGAAAACGTGAGAACAATCGATGAATTGTTTTTGCCGTCTAAGGAATATCGAGCTTCAAAGAGAAGTGTTACCAAGGAAGAGATCGAAACGCTTAGAGAAAAATTTGATTCGTTTGGAGGGGTGGTAGGATTCAGTTGGCTTCTAGCACCTAGACTTACTGCACAGGAAGATATTATTGTTCCGCAGATTAGTTATATAATTTTCTTCGCAGAATATCAAAATATATCTGAAAAAATTAGTTATTTTGAACAAAAAGTGAATGTTTCTTCTAAGCAATAACTATATTTGAGTAAACCATAGGGCAGTAAAAAAATCTCTTGTGGTTAATTATTCGCAGGTTTCGTTTAACAGCCAGTTCGTTCGGTACGGTGCTAGCAGCTTGCAAAAGAAATCGGTACCCTGCATCGCTTTTCAAAAAACTACCAGGTTTGCTTTGCAAAATATTTTTCACATTTTTTCATAAAGTTCGCTTATTATGCAGGCACATATAACTTAGATGGAGTATAGGCCATTCGGTGGGGGCGAGAACATGAAAATAATGCAATAGAAGCATTTGGGGCAGCAACTGGACTTCCTGTGACATCTGCTGGACTATGGCTCCATCAGTGTGGATACCTTGGGGCCACCCCAGATGGCCTTGTAGACGAAGAAGAGCTTGTGGAAGTTAAATAGCCATTTAAATATCGCAATTCCAACTTGATGGAATCATTGCACATGATAAAGGCTATATTTGTTCTTACGATAAGGTACTGCAACAGTTTGTGGTAAATGAAAACCATGAATATTTACACCAAATACATAAAAAGAAATAGTATCTAGTTATCTGGACTCCTCAAGTTATAGCAATAATTCCAGTTACAAAAAAAGAAGAATGGGCAGAAAATATAGAAATTTTGAAGAATTTTTATCATACAAAATGCCTTTCATCTCTAGTGAATGTCGAATTAAATAAATGTGTAACTATGTTGTGAGTAAAATAGCATACATACCTCGTGAGAAGGCTTATTCCAACTTCGCGCTTTTAGCTGACCTCCCCTATATGGAGCTCATCCCAGCGCGGGAAGCAATCACGGAAACAAACTGTGCACATCATCAAATATTTAGTTTCTAATTTAAAGTTACTGTTTGATGACGTGCACCGTTTGGTTCCGTGATATACCTATAGTTAATCATATTTATTGTAACTATAGGTAAATCACGGAATCAAACGGTAACTTTAAATTAATAACAAAATATTTGATGACGTTCACCGTTTGTTTCCGTGATATTGCTGTACTATTAATAAGAAATTTTTTATTAGATAGCAGTTAGAGCAATATTTTTGTAAATACTTTTATTTATTAAGTTAAGTTCTGTAATTAACAAAACGAATATTTGAGTAAACATAAACTAACATATAGTAATGTACAACTATACAATAATAAAAAAATGTCTTATTTAAATAAATAAGCAGTTGTTAATTAAAACTCTTACTTCTATTTTTACTGTTCGCCTTCAAAATATGTTTCAACTTCCTTTATTGGTGGAAATTGGTTAGTGCGCCACACACTTTCCAGATTTTGGTTGCCGAGTTCATTAAATTTTGGGGTATTAGATTTAGTATTTTGTATGCCTTAATACGACGAATTGCTCTTTCCACATGAATTCTAGCACGAGCAATATTTTTGGTTTGTATTACCCGAGAAGGAGTAAACTGTGGTTGGCACAAAAATGGTGGAATATTTAGAGAAACACCTGCCGCTAAAATGTCGCCAATGAGAAATCCCTTATCTGCAATTATCAAATCTCCTGGTTCAAAAATAGTAAGTACTCCACAGTTCTGCACAATTTTCTTATCAGAAGTGGAACCAGGATACAATAAACTCAAGTAAATCACAACTCCATTTGGTGCAACTCCCACAAGACCTTTTAAAGTGTTACGGTGCTTGTAATGGCTATGTCGCTTTTTGCTTTTCAAGCAAACATGGAATTTCAGAAAAAATTTCGGTGCGATCTAATACCATTCTTGTGATCGGAAAGAAAGCAAAACAATTAGGTAAACATGCTTGATTATCTTTAACAGATGGTACAGATGACATTAAACTGGAAAATATTACTTCGCGTAACAAATTTAACCAAGTTAAAAAAATATTAGTAACTGTTGCAGTGCTACAAATTGCTGAGCTAAATCTTTATGTGGGGGATTCTGGCGCAGATTATATAACGTTAAAAATAATTGATCGATGGCAGAAATACGTTCCACGTTCCATTCTAAATAATAATTTTTATCAATATTTTCCAACAAATTGAAAAGCGATAAAAAAATTTCTTTGTTGGGTAGTCCAGTATATAAGACAAAGTTAGTAATTAATAATAAGTACATAAGAATGCTATAAATTGTAACAAAAAATGCTCATTCTATTTATGGTAGTTTCTACACTTGAGCCAAGTTACGAAGGCAAGCGACGTAAACAAAGATTCTGACAGTTCCCGGTGCATGCTAAACCAGTTTCACACCGGTGCGCATTTTACGTAAACTTCCGTCGCATGTTGCCGTAAAAGAAATTACCGCACAACAAAACAACGTAATGATTATTACACACAACTGTTACATGACTGATATCATCCAATGACAACCATGCATTTTTTGAAAATCAACCAATCCCGAACTGATTACTTGATAAGCTTTCCTAGTGCTAATTATCAACCCCGTAGATGGTGGCATAATTAGAAATGGAAATGCAAGAAACACGCAATTTGAGTTTGTTGGCATTATTAGATCAATTTTAAATCATAATTCGTATATGTGTTTTGTGTAATAATCTTCAAAATATAAACGCGGGGGACACAGTTACATATAATTTTGCCCGTGCCAAGAGTGATCGTGCTGGTTGAAAACTGCCCTCGGAACAGTTTTCATTGCAACCAGCACTCGACCCTTGCCGTGTGCAAAATTATCGGTAAGTATGTCTCGCCCTTGTTATATTACTATTGATAATACTTGTCGCTTCGTTCGTAGAACAACATATACGACTGTTAAAAATTAAAAAAATTTCCACAACCGAGAATAGAAATCAGTTTCTAGGTTACAAAAATTGTGACAGAAAGAACACATTTTCTCTATACGGAGGAAATGGGCAACATGAAAATGTCTGTTGTCATGGTATTCATAAAATAACACAATCGGCAATTAGAGTAACAGCCAAGGAGGAGCGTGTAACAGGAAATATGGTGAAAGTAGGATACCAGTAATGTCATCAGAAAAAACTATAAGTAATCGGACTCGGTAAATGGTAACATAAAATAAATAACTCCCTTCGGCGATTTCATGTTACGTATTCAGTCTCTTGCAACATTTGTCTGCCCTGGGCCCAAGTGGTTTTGGATTTCCTCGTGGTTTCAGTTGGTCAAACTGAGCTGGCACGAATACTGGCTCAACTTTCGGTTCTTCTGCTCCAGGAAGCGCCTAAACAAAAATTAATATTAGAACTGCAGCACTGTATTTATTTTAATTCGTACCTGGGTTACAAAATGGTGCAATGTCATTAAAATATTGCAATTATCTTCCTCACAATTGGAACCAACGGAGTGCTTTAAAACCAGATTATTCACAAGCCATCCTGGACGCATATACGTAATCTGCAGACGCATAAGGTATTATGACAACTGTTCGGCCACAATCGGTAATTGATTAATATGGAGCCAATGAAAGTTTAAGTAAAGTGCAGACACAGAGAGGTATTAGACGTCTGCAGTTTACTTAGTGGTTTTGCTTTGAGTTGCTATATCGTATTAAATGTCGTCTAAAATTACTATAAATTATTGAAATATAGAAAGTATGCTCCCAGAACGCTAGGAGTACAATTTGTAAACGACACAGCTGTTTGATTAAATCTAACTACCAAAGATGAAGTTTAGGCTAGCTTCGCATGTTTATCTTTCGACCAATCTCACATCAATACACATTAAAAATGTAGTAAAAATGCTTGACAAAATCGTTAGAGCCGTTTTTTTTAAATCGAAAGAAAACTGAAAAATCACAAGAGTAAAAACACCATACTTCCGGTTATGCGATTTTATTCAAAAACTTTCTGTCGCATCTAGATAATACACAAAACTTATATATGAAGTTTCAACGTCATACCTCTTTTCGTTTTTGAGATATTCTGTTCACACACAGACTCACACACACAGACTCACACACACAGACAGACAGACCAATGAACAAAAACATGTTTTTTGGGTTCAGGGGACTCTAAAACGTGAAGATATGTTGAAAACTCAATTTCGAATTATTGTAAAAGGTGACATTTTTATTTTATTTTTAGTGGATGAAGTGATTCATTTTCGTATACACAACAGGACGCAAACTACTTTTACGTTCTAAAACGCGTCCAGCGACGTTTGAATTAATTTAGTGAATAAAATGGATCAGGATATTTACCAATTTATTATTTCAACTTAAACAGTTAGTTTTAACCCTATAATTATACTAAAGTTAATTAATTACTATATGTAATTACATTGAATTCCAATGTTAAAATGACATAAATTTTATAATTATTATTCATATTCTATCAAATAAACTCATGTTGACAGTTCTATAATTTTTATTTCAATTTTGCTTAATATTAATTCAATTTTCGCAAACATTTTATTTGTATCTCGTGTTTTTTTATCGAAAAATCATAAAGAAAGTATCACTTTTTTAACAAAAAAATTGTAAAGAAAGTAACACGTTTTTAACTATTTTATTGAAATTGCGAATTGTCTATTTGACAGTTATAAATGTTGAAGTCTTTTTCGACCAAATTTCGAGTTACAAGGGATCACTATGCAAAAAATAACGTTAGCAACACATATGAAAACAACTTTTTTTACTCATTTGTAGTTGTTTTTGAATGACTACATGTATTCACATACATTTTCCGATGGCGATTCCACACGTGTGTTACATACTATTTTTCCTGCGACAGTTTCGCATTCTACAATAAATTTAATCTTTTAATTTGACATTCGTTAAAAAGTTGTCGGTTTTAACCAGTCATAGTATGATTCTTACATGAGAGTGCAAAAAGTGAGTACTTTCTGCACTGTCGTAGAAGTAGCATATTATTATACTAGTTTAATAAGAGGGCTGATTGTAGCACGAGTGGGTTTGGGGCATGAGTGCGCAACGAGGAGTGCTCAAATAGAGATGCAATGAATTTTATTCAACGACGATAATACACTAATTTTATTTACTTTCAACAAAAATAATCAAAAACTTTTAATTTTGACATTTCATAAATATGACAATCTGTCAGTTGTCTGAAATAACGTTTTTCATATGAAAACAACAATACAGAAACAGTGTTTTGATGGACTCCATTACAGCGGTGTTATAATAACCACATTAAAACATTAATATACGTAAATAATATCTGTATTTTTCGTCAAAAGTTAAAAGTATTGTTTTTTTTCGTAGGATGAAGATTTGTTCACGAGCAGCGTCATGATAATTTTACGAGCGAAAAATGGTATCTCAAAAAGTAAATATTATTTTTTCTACGAATATTAAAAAATAAATTTTTCTACGGTCACCTCTAAAACTGACTATTAAAAGCTCACTGTCAATGCGAAAAGTTAGCGATTCACACATTTTTTCCCTAGTAACCATTTTAACATCGCAACCACGTAAACAATGTCTTAATGAAATAATCGCGTCACTTCATTTTACTTTACGCATCGCCATGGCTAACCTGATTATTATTGTAATTCGTCATTTTTCTGGAACTGGCTAAAATTATTGACAATTGCACCACGGCGCGTCCATCATCACGCAACAGTTTTATTGAGTTTGAGAGTTTTTGTTAAGTTGAAGATGGAATCTGAAAGTAATTGCACCCCGCCTGAAGTATTTGAAGCGACCCAGACAGCAACCAACGAGTGTTGTTGCCGGCCAAATCGCGCGGCCTTTATGAACGGCGGTACAACGACTTCATCAAATGGTGTGTATCGAAATTTCAATTATTTAACAATTTTGTTATTTATTTAGGACCGTAGAAAAAATTTTGTATGTATTTCGAGTGTAAAGAGCCATTTTGGTATTCGGTTGCTTTTTCGCGCCTCGCTACCGCTCGGCACGAAACTCGCATCCTCATACCAAAATGGCTCTCTTTACACACTAAATACATAAATATCTATTACATTATGTATTGCAAAAACTACAAATGAATTTAGAATCTGGCCGTTTTTGGTTTACTTATTGTAGCCGTAATAAACAAAATAGCCACCATTCTTGCGAGCAAACAATTGGTTATTTATTAATTTCCATAGCAACGTGCACTTTCATCTGTAGAGTGAAACAAAGAGCTAGGTACTTTATAAGCGCTAAACTATCTAATAAAGCTCTATTTTATAGCGCAGTAATTTTTTTCATAAAACTATTACTCTCGTTAAAACAATCACTTTTTGTACAACTGTAATTAAAAATTACATTTTTATTCCAGGTGACTACACTTATATATGTCAAAATTAATTTATGAGAGAGCACCTTAAAAGTACACACTTTTATTGCAAAAACTACAAATGAATTTAGAATCTGGCCGTTTTTGGTTTACTTATTGTAGCCGTAATAAACAAAATAGCCACCATTCTTGCGAGCAAACAATTGGTTATTTATTAATTTCCATAGCAACGTGCACTTTCATCTGTAGAGTGAAACAAAGAGCTAGGTACTTTATAAGCGCTAAACTATCTAATAAAGCTCTATTTTATAGCGCAGTAATTTTTTTCATAAAACTATTACTCTCGTTAAAACAATCACTTTTTGTACAACTGTAATTAAAAATTACATTTTTATTCCAGGTGACTACACTTATATATGTCAAAATTAATTTATGAGAGAGCACCTTAAAAGTACACACTTTTATTGCAAAAACTACAAATGAATTTAGAATCTGGCCGTTTTTGGTTTACTTATTGTAGCCGTAATAAACAAAATAGCCACCATTCTTGCGAGCAAACAATTGGTTATTTATTAATTTCCATAGCAACGTGCACTTTCATCTGTAGAGTGAAACAAAGAGCTGGGTACTTTATAAGCGCTAAACTATCTAATAAAGCTCTATTTTATAGCGCAGTAATTTTTTTCATAAAACTATTACTCTCGTAAAAACAATCACTTTTTGTACAACTGTCATTAAAAATTACATTTTTATTCCAGGTGACTACACTTATATATGTCAAAATTAATTTATGAGAGAGCACCTTAAAAGTACGCACTTTTAACACGTTAAAAATACTTAGTAAACCAATATTTGTCAGATAACTAAGGAAAATCAATAACTTTCAGTTGTTTGGCAGCTCGATATTTTGAAAAAAATCTAGTAAGGCTATCTATATTCTAATCAAATGTCAAAATTAACATGATTATTTTGAAAAATGTCTACAACTGCTTTCTATATTATAATCAAATTAATAAAAGTTACATTTAGTCAGAAAAAATGATCTTGCTGATTTTTAACGACAGTTGTACAATAGTATATTGTACAACTAATTATTAAACTAATACTTCTTCCACGAATTTGAAGTTTTATTAACGAAGGCGAAGCATAATTATCGCTGGTAACTCGAAATTTGGCCGAAAAGCGGTCATATTACAAACGTGCAGTAACGTGAGAAAATTCTTATATCAAAATTAATTAATAGAATCTAATTACATCTGACCAAATATCTCTCGTTTAATCGGAATAAACCGAACATTTCAAGAGAAAATACTATACTAATAATAATAGTCTGTATTTATCAACTCAAGATACAATAAATACGAAATAATAGTGGTCACGGTGCTTGCGTAAAGTGCAGACGCATTATAATGCAACACGTCTGCAGTTTACTTCTGTTCTGATTGGCCGTACGACTTCGGAAAAACGATGTGATGGGTTATACCTTATGCGTCTGCAGATTACGTATATGCATCCTGGACGCAGTACATTTTGTCAAAGAACACAAGGGCTCTTTGCCAAAATTCTGGACGCACTGATTTCTCTGCTTTGACATCTACAGCCCACAGCAGTTTTCAATTGTTTCCCATGTTTATTGAAAGGCAAACTACCGTTCACACTGGCGAACAAATTGCCCATAAAATGAAAGAATTCTGCAGTGTCTGTAGCCCGGCTCTCCATTTTGATGGCCCCATCTTGGGCAGCGTATTCTAAACAACTTTCGGTTCTTCTGCTTCAGGAAGCGCCTAAACAAAAATTAATATTAGAACTGCAGCACTGTATTTATTTTAATTCGTACCTGGGTTACAAAATGGTGCAATGTCATTAAAATATTGCAATTATCTTCCTCACAATTGGAACAAGGGCTTTTTGCCAAAATTCTGTACGCACTGATTTCTCTGCTTTGGTAGCCATGACAGTTTCACTTGGCAGGAGGCATGATATAAATACAAGGGTATGCTCGAGCGCAGCTTTTCTCAACGACCAATGAGAAAGCGTGAACCAGACGACGTCATCAATAGGTGGCAATTTGAAAGTTACGTTTTAAAAGTCTCCCGAAAAAATCGTATTTTGCATTTGTAGTGGGTCAAGTTAATGGTGAAATGGAGGGAAATCGTACGCAATTGTAATAAATGCTATTTTTCGTGTGAATAATACGCGGTTTTATTGATATAACTCTTTTCCGCACACTGGAGAAAAACCTTATAGTTATTCTAACGCGATTTAGTTGGACATGCAAGAATCCACACAGGAGAGAAACCGTATAAATGAGGTTAGGGTTATCGACGTGCAATGCGTGCAACCATCGTCCAACATGCCGAAGCCCTCCTGATATACCCGAGACCATGATAATCATGCCCGAGACCTTACGAATGTGACGTCATGTGGTTCACGTGCGCAGTGGGTTACCATCTCTCGAGCATACCCTTGTATTTACATCATGGCAGGAGGGAGATTTCGTACCGTGAAACAAACCGATCGGCATCGGCACCACTCGGATCAGAATATGCAGGGTTGCCAGGCTGAATGCATGCGCGTTTTCACGTGTTACGTCCTAACGATCAAAAATTTTTGTCTACCAATTCCGCTTTGCCTGGCTGATCTGCTAATTTATTTTTGAGAGTTTCGTCTAATAAATGAGAATGAAAATGTGCCAGAAATATTTTAAAAATATACTTTTGCAGAAACGGTTTCAGAATGTACCAGATTCGTAGAATTGTACCAGGTCTGGCAACGCTGCTAATATCAAGACCACGCCCACAATCGAACTACACATAGACCACGCGCATGCATGTTTGACCTTGGGAAGTGTTCTGCTTTATTATAGAGTTATGATAATTAATTAGACATACCATTCCATAATATAGCGTTTTACATGTTTCCAAAGCTACTCATTCTAATAACGAGCTTACGATTAAATTAATAAAAAAAGAATATTATTTTCCTGATTACTTAAACAATAAATAAAGAGTTAAATAGCCAAATTTTTGAGTATTTGATGAATTTGCAGAAAAAAATTTATATTATTATTTAATACTTGTTGGGCATAAAACTGTAATTCATATGTCATTCTTACAAATTAATAACAATTATTAATAATAATAACCCGTTGTACTTTACAATAACTAATCGTACTTCAATAATTAGGTTAATTATAGAGTACCTGGAAATAGACAAATTGGTTGTTACTGAAAATAATAAGAGAATAAATGGTCTACCTTAAACTATTATTATTAACAAATATTTAAAATTACTAGGTAGATAATAAATAAGTTACATGATTGCAAGCCATTTTTACTCAAAATTGCATCATCAAGCAACTGTTTGAGTCATATCCACGCTCTTTAAATCACCCTGTATATCCATGTTACGACAATTGAATTTCATTACTAATACTTGCTTGTTTTTTAGCGTTACTGGGAACCTTGCCTTTCAGACGGTCCATCTGGAACAGTGAGTACGTATCTCTAAATACGTATTATTGAACCTAGCACCCTTAGAAAATTTTGCACTTTAACCCACGATCCATTACAAGAGCTAATGGGGAAATGCTCCCAACTTGCTACGAGTATCTTCCACAAGAAGATAGAAGTTTTGGAGCATTGGCCAAGGGTTGTCCATTCGTAAGGAAGGTTGTTTACTTTTTTATTCTGCAGATAATAACCATTATGACGCGATTTTTAATTTCAAAATCTGTAGCTGTAATCAACAGTAGAAAAAGCATACCAGATATATGTAAAAAAGGAAGTACTGAGAAGAAGAATGAGAGAAAAATAAAATGTTAGCTAGGGTTTCAAAATTCGGAATGCCTTATTAATTTATATTATTTCAGCAATATCCCGAAAGCCGTTCTTTATGTAATAAAATACACCAATTTTAAGTTTTACTTGATGGTGGTTGCTCCAACGGAAAAAATATAATAACTTCTCAACATAAACTACAGTTTTGTAAATTGTTATCAGAATAAGATTTTACAGGAAAAATAAACTGTGAAATAGGTTTTCAAACTTAATTATTGTAACATTTTCAGCCAATGTAAGCCAATACCGAATCTGTCATTTCTGGAATTTTGGTCTACTTCCATCTCCAGGTGAATGAATTCCTGGTTAGTCAGGCATGAGTGTAAGTGAAAAAGTATGTATGCATGTATAATCTGTAACGTCATTTACCTTGCGGTGTAGAGGCTGGTGCTTTATGCACTGCCATCTGGCGGTACAATGCTCAACTTGCCCCGGATTCGGGATACAGAGTTGGAGCGCGCCTTTTGTGCTTGCGCAGCAACCATTGTGTGAGATGTATGTCTTGGTGATGTGTTGACCTTGTTACTCTATCTCTTAGGTCTGTGGTTCTGAGTAGAGCACAGTTAATTAGGTGTCCAACTGTGAATGGTCTCACTGAGCCCGATTCTAATCGCCAAGGATACGGAGAAATTCCGACTCCAGCGGGATTCGAACCGAGGACTTGCTTTCCAAAGCCTGACGCTTACCCATCTTCGCCACGCAGCTTCTCTGTAAGTGAAAAAGACGTACAAAAATTCGTCCTTCTCAGGACTAATCAGTTCATTCACCTGAGGGCAGAAGTAGACCAAAAATTCCAGAAACGTGTGATATACATGGGAGACACTGGAAAATGTGCTATAAAGCAGATTATAATAGACCACTGTCTAAAATGACACCATTCAGAGAACAATACCGAATCTGGGGATATCGAGATGTTTGAATGTTGAAGGTTGAATAATTTGCATTTATGGCCTCAGACTGGCTTTCAAGCATAAAGGCTTAAATATATTCATTTATATAGATAAATGTTTACATCGCAGGCGCACGTATCTGAACAATAAACCGTTAACCTAGTAATTGATGATTACTTAATAATTAAATGCACTCAAATAAAAAGTTGCATTTTGTTCATGGGTCCTGCTAATACGTTCTGCTGAAGTTATTGTAATATGCGAGATCGGTGATCTAGAACGTGCCGATAAAAATGTGATATCAGCACATTCTTACTGGTGTTGCCTCACCACTTGCTTCAGAATCCCGATCCAAATTTTAGTAAATAAATTTAAGAGCAAGTGATCGTTATAAATTAAATTCTTTAGAATATAATTTTTAAAGGTAACTTGGCAATATGAATAAAATAAAGTAGCTACACACACGGTTCCTGTTCGTCTTTCTCAAAAAATAATCATATGTTAAACCATACCTACTGCATCTCTACCCTGGAAGATCAGTGACTGACCTTCTCTTTTTAAAACAAGTGTATAATACTTAAGCTCATTTCTTTCCGTTTGTTATAGGCTACTCTTTAGTATTGTACAGACATATATTGTTACGTGTTAAAAGCCTATTGTATTAACGTTAGTAGTTTACGTTATATATGGCCGTGTATAGACGATCAATTGGGAAAACGCAGTCGAGGCGTATGGAAATTAACATCCGAGTTGCAAGACTTTTTAAGAAAGAAAAGAGGGTAGAAAAATAATAACAGGTTTTTATTATCAAATTGGTGACATAAGAAAAATTTTGCTGTGCATAAAAGGTTTTGTGGTAAAAATGTGGTAAACCCGGGATTTCTCGTTCTTCGTTAATAGTATGTGGATACTAGGAAAGATTGCTTGAGGCAGATTTTGAGAGCGGGTAACATTTTCCCCAAGTCATGTTGACTGATTAAGGAATCACGTAAAGCGTTGCATAGTGTTTTGCCTGTTAGTACAGGGTATGCATAGTTGTTTTTGGAATTATCTGATTCTATTTTTGTAATTGGAAACTATAGCAACAAGTTCGAGGCGACAGAAACGTATTAGTTTGAACATGTCTTTATAAGAGTTTTACTACGGAGATTGTGCGATTGCTTGCGGTCAAATGACAGCTGACGTTTAGCGACTGTCAAAATTAAAGTTAGGAGAGCAGATCATCCTCTTAAACCCCTGAGAAGCTAGTTTTCGATTCCACAAGCGTAGCGATTACCAGATAAGTAAAGTAAAGTCAAAATTGTGATATTTGGCATATTTTCAAAAAGTAAGAACAGAACAGTTTCTAACCCCTTAGGAATACACCAGCTTTTATATTTCTTTTAATTAGTATTAACGTCAAATATAGTAGTTACAAAGTCAAATTGACGTAAGCTTAAGTGGGGTACCCCGTTTTATAATATGAACTAGGATTCGATAGGAATTTGAAGTCGATAATTGTTCCTTTTTTTGGCAATGAGACTAGACTAATCAAATACAAACGTAACAATAAATCTATGTAAAGAATTGCTCCTTTCATTAAAACTTTAAAGTTTCAAGGGTTGTATTGTGCTGTATATATATGGCGAAGATTATAAGTTTTCTTTCACCTATATAAGTGTACTTGGGAGTAATTAAACTTGTTGGCTCCCTATAATTTGGACATTTCATTACTAAAGAAAACACGCCGTATTCACTGAAGCTAGTGACGGGCTCCAACCTGAAGGAAAGAGAAAAGTTAACAATATCTCTATTGTGAAGAGGCGAAACATTTCTATATCTGGTGGCCCAGTTCTATACACGATATTTCGAATTGGCATCATTAAATGCAACCAACTTTTATCCCTAATCGCACATTAAATTTTCAATATGTGGAACAACAGCGTATTCAACGACAGAGTTTGGTTTAGCTGATACATGTTTCAGGCGTATACGGATTTTATTAATTAAGTATTTATAAAACGATCTTTGACGCGACTCCCACTGCTGCAGCAAATTATAAATTCCGTCGTAGAAAAAGTTACCGGGTTGTTGTCGGAATTATTGTGTGACGGACTATTGCATGTTAGCGTAGGGCTCAAAAGACACTTTTTCAGTTCAGACTGCAGGTAGATGCTGTAATATTTTTCATAGAAATATTTTAATTAAATGCAACAGCGAGAGGTCGTACGATAGCTTCCAAAAGTGTTACACTATTTGTTAGTTTCTGGCTTCTTGTTACTAATAGAAGTGTTTATCTTTTTAAGGTCACCTAATCAAAGGTTTGTATCACTTCGTTTGTATATTTATTTTATCCGCGGTACATTTACCTGGCGTTCAACCTACCTGGGGACGCGCCCTCTAGAAGTTAAAATCCCATCCTGGGTATCTAGTAAAGTTACTAATAACAAGCGAACCTCTTGGTGGTGTAATCCACAGCTCAAAATTGACGGGTAATTTATGTTAAAGGCATACTCAGCGTGTGGAATCGTGTTACAATACCAAATAACATACATTAGTTGGCGTCTGTAGTTACCAATTATTGCACAATAGATGTAAGCGTGTTCTGGTTGATCCGGCATCCTATTACTCACCTTTAACAGAGGAACTTTTAATTTCCACTAGAGCAAAACTTCCTTTTGGCCGGTGAGCTACCGAAAATAAAAGGCCGCGGACGATGCGCTCTCAGGATTCAGGAAGCGCACTAGTTAGCAGGAAATGCCGTACTTAGCGGTAGGCGAATTCTTCGGGGCCTTTCTCCTGCCTGTCGCGGCCATTTGCGAACTACTTCTTGGTTTTCTGCTTGAAATAGCAGAACCCCGAGCAGGACAAACATCCGCCGCTAAAGGTAAATAAGAGGGCCCTAAGCAAAGCAAGACTGGAATCTCGGCGGCGCCGCGGGAAATGCGTTATTTTAAGGTAGCGGATTTGCAGCAGCAAATAAAAGCGGAAGACCGCTGAATTAATTCAACTTAGTGTAACGAGAGATTATGTTGTTGCGCTGAGCTACTGCAGGTCCGCGTAATGGGATCGGATTGTTTATGCACTTTAAAGGCAACTAGCCGCATTTTAATTAAACCCTTGGATAAACGTCTAGCTCCCGGTAAAAAAGCTTTTGAGATAAACACTTAATTAGACAAAGTTAAAGTTGAAGAAGCCTTATAAAGGAATTTAGCGCCATAGCTTCGTCTATTCAATTTGGAATTAGTTAATTTGAGGAAACGACCTACTTCACAGCCAAAAATTGTAAATTAAATATTCACTTTTTATATATTTTACTTGGCACTCTAGACTTTAGAAGGGAATAAAATTTTTCTAGTAACTTCAAAATATCAAATATATCTTGAATTATTTTGAATTTTAGACGGGATTCCATTTCCAGCCATGCAAGCAGCAGTATAGTTTAGCCAGTGAGAGCCGGAAAAGCCCGCTCACTGCGTTTGAGATGGAAATTTTTGAAGTGGTTTTCTTAGAAGTAGCCCCGACATATGCATTAAGGTATAGAATATCGAAGATCAATTTTGTTGTTGCCCTATGCAGTTATAAGAACTATTTAAAAAGTTTGACTCTCAGAAGCGGAAATTTTATAGTTTTTTCATAGTTTTAAAGAATTTAAATTTAAACTTCTGGAAAAATGGTCTTCTTACGCCCATACCTAATAATTTCGAATTTTGAAATCTTATCGGTGGGATACTTATTAAGACAATAATACTCAGGAAACGATTAATATTGTACCATTTTAAAGTTCACCTTTTTTTATATCATTTCTTTGATGTTGAGAAACGTGGCACAGAGGTATTGGAAATATATTTGATCCTATAATTTGTACGGAATGCTAAGCGATACTATTGATAACTGCAACGGAATAAAGTTACTCCAGGCAAAACAGCTAAGGAAAAGCCAGTATGGCTATAAAGAATGCTTACTGGTCCTGGTCAAGATACGATATACCAAAGAGGTTCTTGAACAAATTCGCGATAATTGTTAGACGCCACCTGATGTATAAGCATCAATATGCCCTGAATAGCCTTTAGCAAGAATTTCACTAAGAATACTTAATACTTTTCGAAACTGCATTTTGCTTCACAAAAACAGATAAGGATATGGCTTCGTTATTAATGAATGCCACGAGTCATTTCACCGTAACTTATATGCAGAACGATGTTCGATGTCAGGATGACGAACGTAAAGGAGGTAGCCCCAAGTCGTTCTACTAGATGACGGCAAACAGTGACGAATGCATGAAGGCACAATTCCAACTGCCCAACAAAATCCAAGCACGTAACCTTCTTCACGACGGGGTCGAATGTATGAGATTCACAACGTGAAGGCTACTTCTCTCGGATTGTGAAAGGTAGGTAATTTAGTGATACTGATTTTCAATAGATCAATTAGCTGAACAAGTTTTGAGGTTGAATTATATGGTAGGAAGCCATATCGTTTCAATTAAAAGTGGCAGTGTAATTAAATGCACAAGCCACATATCGTTAACTGCGTATCGCTCGTCCACAATATAAGCTCGCGTAATTACATAAATAATGCCGTTAAGTAAAGCTACATAAACAGGTGTTTGCAAATTCCAATTAAATTTTTATTATTCCAAGACCCATGCATAAGCAAAATTGTTTACATTACCCCGAAAAGTTTTGGAAACTCCAAATCCGACATTATTCATAACAGTGGGCGTTTGGTGAGCAATGTATTTTATGAAACATGTATGTAAAGAATTACATCACCGAGCCCAAATATGAATTTGTAACTACTTTTGCAGAGATAACAAGGGTAACAGGTCTTTCTGCTGGAATATTATGGATGAAGGAACTTTATGTGGTGGTTTTATGATGTATCTTTGCTACGCGTTTAACAAAATTACGTGTTTGTAATAGAAACATGGTTTTATCATTTTTAAATTAGATTCTAACTTTTTGCTTTATGAGAAATTTACAGCAAAATGTAAAATAGCAGGCTGCCCTACTATGTTATAGGTGGTATAAATTACATAAGATCGATCCGTAGAAGTTATTGAAGTCGCAATAACTTCTATGGTTGTTTACGATAACGCAAATCAGACAGATATAAGATAGACGTCTGTCATGTGCTTTCGGTATGAAATCTTGGTTGCCAACAATAATGCGATAAAGCTCCTCGTTAAGAAAAATTAATTTTTGTCAAGAACGCTTAATCCATATAACATAGTTATCTGTCAAAATATGTTAGTGTTGGTGATTAACTTGAAATCAATTATTTAGAAATCGTTCCGAGAGCCCCAGAAACCTACATGCGAAGCTGCCGAAATAAATACTGCGTGGAATTATTTGCGCAAACATTCGTTGCAAATGTAGGCTTTCTGTTCGACAATTTCACCTAAGGGTTAAAAAAGAAAAATACGTTTTTCTGACAGGAATCATTTGAGAAGAAATTGAAATTTCTGCACTGCTCAAAATTCTTTTATGCCGGGCACAGTAGATTTACGGATCTTTTATAATATTAAATCGCGTATTTATGATCGAACATTTTCCCGTGCGATCGGGCGCGCCATAAACATGCAAAGCATTCCACTCGAGACTTAACGGCGTAATAATAAATTACGCGTGAAATGCATCCGCTTAGTTAACATTTCGGCACATCGCGCAGAGATTTTATTTGCCGCTCGGAGCGCTAGAAAAAATCTTATAAATCTTGTCAGTAATGGCATAAGCTTGATCTTAGATGCCGTGATGAATGTGTATGCGGGTTAAGAGATGTCGCGGGGCAATTCATACTCCGATTAAGCTGTCGATATCAGGCGTCGTGACGCGACCTCTCGCCACTCTCGGAACTTTACAAAAGACCCCCATATAGAGACGCTTACGTACACTTTAAACTCTTATTTTCGCATTTTTCTGCTAAACGAACCTCGCGCCGCCCCAGACTGCTGAACTTTGAGTGGTTGGTTATAGTTTTATTTATAACGCTGCTTTTGTACGTTGTCAGCGTATTATTGTTGCAGTTTTTGTTCGAAAGAATCTTGTAAAATTTCCGGTGATGCGTCAAGCTCATAGCACAAGACTGATTTTGCATCTAAGCAAGGAAGAAACTTAGGTTATAGCAACCCAGCACTTATGTAGCCTCTTCTGTTTTTTGTCAAGCGATTTCTTCCTGACAATTTTAAACGAACTATTTCTGAAGGACCACTCATGCTTAATACATACTCCATATTTAAAGTGGAAGCTTAGAATATCCCAGCAAGAACTGAAAGTTTTTTCCAAAGGTAGGGGTGCAAGATATAGGGCTTCACAAATAGTTAATCTTTATTTGCCTTTTTATCTGTAGCAGTTACTATCTGAAGAAGTGTATATTTAAGCTAATACACTTTTCGATGTATCTGATTTTAGAATTTCGTGCTACAATAAAATCCTTTATGGAAATGAAATGACGTCATAACTCTAATACGAGACACATGCGCTCATTGTTGCGACACAAAGTACATGTCCCTAGATTAAACAAAATAAAAATAAAACCATGTAGGCAAAGCTGCGCATGAGATAAATTATCTAACTCAGTGGCTTAACTCCCACTGCTGTGTCCCTTGCAAAATATTCCACTCGACCTCTTCATATTTGTCGATCTTTTTATTGTTACGTGAAAGAAACTAAATAGGCCTTCAAGATATATATTTTTTTATTAACAACTTTGCGTATTTACAATCTACTCGTTACAAGAGTAATAAGTAAATGTTATAAAGTTAATTATATAGCATGAGGGGAGTTCGGCCAGTGCCGTTACCCCATAAGTACTTATTTTACTGGTTTTGGTTGCCGTCTAGAGGTAGGTCTTGTGGCATTTTCTCTTTAGCCTCCTAGTGACCGTCGGTTGGGTAGACAGTTGATCCACGAGTTGGTTTTCATGCCCTGCCAAGTTATTGGTATACGATTTTGCAAGCCTTTTGATCTCGTCCGCCACATATGGAATTCCTAGGTCGTTGTGGATGGTTTCATTTGTGATGTACCACGGAGCATCTGTTATGGTTCTAAGGATTTTTGATTGCCATCTTTGTAGGATCTTGGTATGCGATGCCTTTGTGCATCCCCACAGCTGGATTCCATATGTCCATATTGGCTTTAGTATTACTTTATATAGGAGTAATTTGTGTTCTAAGGATAGTTGGGATCGTTTTCCGACCAGCCAGTTCATTTGTTTTATTTTTAGATCTATTTGTTTTCTTTTTGTTTTGATATGCGTGTTCCAGATTAATTTCTGATCCAGATGCAGTCCGAGATATTTGATTTCGGTCTTCTGAGGTATTGGGTTGTTGTTAAATATGACATGTGGACAAGTGATGCGTCTATTGGTAAACGTGACGTGTGCAGATTTATCGCTGTTCACTGTTATTCTCCACTTGCCAAACCAGTCTTGAAGAGTGTTGAGGTGATCTTGCAGGTGTGATGTTGCTGTTTCCGGATTTTCACTGATTGGAAGAATAGCCGTATCGTCGGCAAACATTGCAATTATGGTTTTGTCTACGGTAGGGGTATCAGAGGTATACAGCAAGTGCAGTAAGGGTCCCAACACGCTGCCTTGCGGGACTCCAGAGGTAATCTTGTGGTAGTTAGACACAGTGCTGTTGATCTTAACTTGATAGATCCTATCGCTTAGGTATGACTTTAATAACAAGTACAATTGGCTTGGGAAGTGAAGTTTAATTTTGAATAATAGGCCTGCATGCCATACCCTGTCGAAAGCTGTCTTGATGCAGATTCGTTTTGTTTCGAGACTCTCCATTATGTGTGTTACGATTCGATGGGTTTGGTGGATCGTTGAATGATGTTGACGGAATCCGAATTGGTAGTGTGGTATTATGTGTTCTAGATCTACGTCTTTGTGTATTCTTTTTAGCAGTAGGCTTTCGAATACCTTGGATATTAAGGGTAAGAGACCGATTGGTCGGTGGGAGGAGGGTTGTGCGGGTGGTTTTCCAGGCTTAGCGATTACAATAATTGAGCGAACTTTTACTGGACAGGGAAATGGCATAGTTTGAGGATGCTGTTGAAGGTGGTGGTGAGGAGTGCTATAGCTTTTCTGGGGAGATTTTGTAGGACTTCTCCTACTATCAGATCGTATCCTGGGGCTTTACGGGTATTGGTGGCTTGTATTTGTTGTCGTACTTCACCTGATGAGAAGGGTTTTGTTGGTACTGACAATTGGCACGGGGCATTCAGGAATGATATAATTTCAATATCGTCGTCATTTTACTGAGGTTGTGGTTTCGTGAATACGTTAGCGAAATGTTCAGCGAACGTTTCGGCCTTTTCTTCTTCTGATCTGGCCCAAGTATCGTCAGGTTTCTTGATGGGAGGTATAGCTGAAATTGGTCTTTTGAATCTTTTGGTTGCCTTCAATATCGTGTGATCGTCGGCTGAAAGATTTGTAATGTACTGTTGGAATATATTGTTTCTTTATTCAATTAACACGTTGCGTAATTGGTGTGTAAATCTATTGAGCGAGGCTTTGTCGTTTCTATTTTTTGTTCTTTGCCACTTTTTTCGTGCTTTTCGCTTCTGGACGATAAGATCTCGTATGTGGCGGGGGATATTGTGTATTTGCGGAAGGTTCGTTGTGCTGGATGTGGCTTGCCAGGCAGCGTTTTGTATCATTATCGTCAGATATTCGGTTGCTTTATCAAGATCTTCAGCGTTTTTAATTCGGATAGTAAGGTTGAGTTCTTCTTCTAGTAGACTTCTAAAGTGGTCCCAGTTGGTGACTTTGGTGCATAGTTTTAAGGTGGGTTCTTTGTAAATGATTGTCGTACTAACGGTGATTATGACCGGGGAGTGATCAAATGATAGGTCGTGATTAGTTTCTACTTGTGTGAAAGTATTTGTTATACCGCGTGTTACTGCAAAATCAAGTAGGTCTGGCAGTTTGTTTGTATCAGTGGGCCAGTCGGTAGGCTGACCAGTTGAGAGATAACTGCATCTCAGGTTTTCAATAGCCCGCAAAAGAGTGCGGTATATAACCCGGGTTATTCGGCCTGGACCCCCACGCTGTGTTTTTAGCATTCCAGTCGCCTTCTATGATGAATTTCGTATCAAAAGTATTCAGGAACTCTTCGTATTCTTCAGTATAGATAGGGTGTCTGGGAGGGCTGTAGATTTCTGCTAGTATCAGTGGATAAGGGAGAGCTTGAGCCTTTATGCTTGTGTTTTGTATTTTATGCGTCTGATGAGGAGATTTCCATTCGTGATGATTGATTGTGTTTTTGATTATAACTGCCGATCCTCCGTGTGCCGTACCATCTGGGTGGTTAGTTAGATATACAGTATAAAGCGGAATTTTTATTACTGTTCTTGACGTTGCGTGAGTTTCTGATATTAATAGTATATCAATACTTTGTAGTTGCAAAAAAGATATCAGTTCTGGGATGTGGTTAGCGATGCCATTAGCGTTCCAAATAGCAATGCGCAATGAAGCCGCCATTCTTAAGCTAGTTTGTTGATAACTGTCGAGAGCATGTTTAGAACCATGCTATTTTGGATAATTAATTGAGAAAACATCGATTTAAATTCAGTGAGAAACTTAGAAGGCATTTGGTTTATGGATGACGTTTGATCATTATTTGGGTGGCTATTAGTTCTTCCTTCTGTTATTTGTGAGTAGGGCAGTTTATTTTGAAAGGAATTTGTGGTATCGCTATTTATATTGTGGATTTGGTTCCGAAGTGGGGGGAAGTCGCTTATATTCGGTATCTGTTGTGGGCGAATTTGGTTTGGTGTTCCTCTGAATGGAGCATTCCTGGCTCTCTGTATATTTTGGTACACTGAGCATCCCTTATAATTAGCCGGGTGATTTCCACTGCAAAGAGCGCATTTGGCTGGAGTGCTTTGGGGTTTCTTACAGGTAGAAGTTTCGTGGTGCCCACTACATTTAACGCATGTGAA
Organism: Agriotes lineatus; assembly: GCA_940337035.1. NCBI lineage: Eukaryota > Metazoa > Arthropoda > Insecta > Coleoptera > Elateridae > Agriotes > Agriotes lineatus. The sequence continues at coordinate 227,169 of CALNHX010001085.1, forward strand.
GGGTTTGTTGCAATAACTCTTTGTATGGCCGTATTCCTGACAGCGGATGCACTGCGGAATAGTAGGCGGCTCGACTAGGACTTTGATATTACTGATATGTTTTACATCGAATATGGTTTTATTATTATCTTTGGGTTGTAAGTCGACCATAAATAATGGTATTGGTTGTTTAGTTAGTCTATGACGAATATTAATGATGTTGCGAACTACGCGTCCTAGTTTACGTAGTTCTTTTATGATGACCTCCGTTGGGATTGTATGATGGAGATTTCGTGTAGCCACCCTATATGATCTTTCCTCCTTAAGTTGGTAGGTGTGGTGTACTACATTTTCGTCTTTAAGGTACCTATTGAGATTTCTGTAGGAATCTGACGTGTTGGTATTTATTTTTATCGTTTCGTTCAATAACGCCGTTGTGTAGTATTGTTCTTTTTCTAATATTGTACTTGTTTTCGATCATCTCATTGTAGTTATTCACCCCGTAAATATAGAAAGGTGGTAGTTTTGTGATTTTAGGTTGCTGGGTGCTGGGTGTTTGCTCCGGGTTAGCGTTGCTACTTGTGGCTTGTGAGAGTACCTCGAATCTAGTGGATGTATTTGTTGACTTGTTAAGTGTGGTTGGGGGTTATTTCTTTTTCTTTCTTTGATTGTTTGCCACACGTGTTTAGATTTTTTTTGTGTTTGAATCGCTGGCTTCGTCATCCATGTTTACAGAAGTAGTGTCGGATTCGTCGTTTTCCGGTGGATTTTCGTTCGAGAGTGGATTGTTGGATTTATTTTGGCTGGTAGAATTAATTACTTGTTGGTTTGAATTGGTGTTCATTGTCTGCAGTGATACGGGAGCATAAGGGTTCATTGCATAGGCGGGAGGTATTGTTTGGGTGTAGGTTGTGTATGGGAGCTGTGGGTTTGGCTGACTACTGTATTGGTTTTGTCGTTGTTGATATCCATGATAGTTAGGGAAACTGAATGTGAATCTGTAATTCTCAGGAGTAGGTTGCATTGGCAGGCCTGGTGGGCCAGGACCGTACCCAGTTCCCATAGGGAACATGGGTTATTGTTAATTTTTATGCGCACAGAATTAATAAATTAATATGTTTGTACATACGGTTTACTAGCAGCGAGCCGCGCGATTATTGCTTATCAATTGAATGTCACTGAACTGAGTTGAACTGAACTGAACTTTCAAAGATAGCAGAGCGTAGCAGGCGTGTGCTTGTCCCACAAAAGTCAAATGGGAACTGCTTCAAGATATGGCTGCCGATTCTCCCTTATACTTTTTACAATTTATATGAGCACGTTGTTAAAATAACATAGGAGTGTGCTGATAACGGTCAAGTCTTTCTTTCAATCAATTTTGTGCTTCGTTTAATTGTTTTCCCAATTTAACAAATTATTTCAGGTCTAACCTGTATATTTTTATTTGCATTGTAATCGGTTTGCATTTAGAATTGTTCAATTTCCCAGTTCCGTTCATTTTGTACCTGTATCAGAATAGTCAACATTTCCCCTCGTTATCTTTGGAGCGCAGCGCTGATGTTATCTTTTCTTGCGGCGTGAAGCGCGGTCGCTTTTAGCTCTTTTATTGCAGTTGTTGGTGACCGGCGTTTTGTCTCAATAATTATATTCTCAGAGAATAATACGCCACAATTTTGCTTTGCTCCTGCGGCGGGCGAGGAATGCAAGCCTCTTACCATGTCCAGAATCCAGCAGTTAAATCGATAGCACCACGTGAAGATATCCTGTCGATTTTGGAAAATCCCACGTATGGCGGTATCTCCTAAGAGTTTTCTGATTACAGGAAGTTAGTGTGGTGGATATAATTTCATTACGACGCCAGTACATGACGCATTATTAATGTATTCACGATACCTCGCATAATATTGGGGTTTCAACAAATTATCACCTATAATTACAGAATTTGTAACTTTAACTTTATTGTAAAAGGCGCACTCACGCTTTAGGCTGTCGGTGACCTAAAATTAAAGTTTTTTTAATTGACAGCGATGTGCACATCTCTCGATTAACTAGACAAGTTTAATTAATCAAAAAACCCACAAAGGGTTTCCTTCAAGTTATGCGTGTGGAAACTTTTCGTGAAACTTTGCTACATTATACTGTAATTTAAACAATTTTACAAACCATTTACCTACACTATTTTGATGATTAACACATTTTCACATTTAATAAGCGCTCTTTAACTGTTGTTGGGCTATTCTTTTCGAAATCACTTTGATTCCTGGCTCCCATATTGCGTTTTGAAGCTACTTGAACAGTGCACAGCTAAGCCAAAATCCACGATCTAAAAAGCCCCGAATAGAGCTAGTTCGGCCCACACGGTAAGTGTGGTTATCGCAAAAATAAGTAAATCTGCTTTCCTGCGGCTACCGAGTTACTACCTTAACTATTTGACGCAGGTTGGCTCTTTTTGTGTGACCTCTTCTTGCCGCAACTGCTTAAACAATAAAAAGATGAACCTGTCTGTATTAGAATAATACCTATCTTACAGTTACACCACAAGGCAGGGGACACAATAGCTTAATAAAGGATGGAAGGGTCATTCTATATTCGCTATTCATCTCTACATTTAAAATACAGTGTATTAACTGGAAACTCACTACAATAACAAAACACTATTTACTACTGCTACAGTCGTCTCAAGCTATAGTAATTTCTTGAACAGGTCAGCGCAGGTCTGCAAAATGCGACAAAGGAAATTTTCTTGATGACTATTACACAAGCTACATTTTACAATGTCCCAAATAAAACAAACAACTAAAACAGCCTAAACCATTCGCTAAAGGCGAAATCAATTTTCACCTTTGTACTGATAAATGCACAATTCGAAAAAACGCTTACGTATATCAATAACTTAAGTGAAAGCACTGGGTAAAGTTTTATTCTAGTTGTTACTCCTGTGCGGGTGCCGAAAAAAGCGTTGCGTTCTGCCGGTGGTTCGGGGAAAATGAGGCGTTTCCTCTTCTCAAGGTGGAAACGAGGGGATAAAGGATGCAGCAGAATAAATTCTATAAAAGTTGAATGAGAAATGCTTCACGAGATTATCTCAAGAGTTGCTGTACGTCAAGGACACTACGAAGATGTGCTCATTAGACTCGTTTTGACAATATTGTTTCAATTTGCTGTAGGACCTTTATTTTATCTAATTCTAAATCTGTGAAAGTTTGAGCCCTAAGTTATATATTAAAATAAGCATTTCCAGCATTACTATTAAAAACGTTATAATAATTTATTTCGATAACTGCAAGAAATCTAATATAGTCAGTTATATACCTGTAACCAGATAAAATGATGAGTAATTTCCTAAATCTATTGGCCAAAAATAGTAAAGGACAATGATTTATTGCTAATACCAATGCTTTCGTAAAGAAGAACTGGTTGAACCTCCTAACTTGAAAACTTGTTGCTAATACATCCTTTCCGACTGTGAATACCTACTTCATCTCGAGCTGTAATTCTCGATACATTAGCAATCGGCTCTACTTCTGAAGGAAATCGGTAACTTAAAACGCCTCGATGTGAAGGAACTGGCGCGAACAGTAAGTTTTAATTCTAAATTTGGGTTAAACCATATTAAAGTTTAATTTTTTAAATATAGCTTCCCCACCCTCTATTTAGAATTTTACTAGTTGGTATAAAGGATGTAAGATGGCAGACAAGTTTTTTACTATTAGTCCAAGGAAATTAGACAAAATAAAAGCGAAATTTCGAAAATATTCCCGGAAAGCTGAATTTTGGTATCACTCTTAATATTGTGGTTCTAAACAAAATGTCAAAGGTCCCCATCGATTCGAGTGCCGCTAAAAATTTTACGCCGGGTCAAAGGTCACCAAAAACATTGTTTCGCGAATATCTCGTTAACGGTCACTTTTACCGAAAAAATATCAATTATAAAATTTGTAGCTTACGAAATTTCTTGCAAAAAAGACATTATGACTTTTATTCCTGAAAGTAACCGTTTTGGAGATAATTCGATTTACAGAGTACAAGGTGCTTTTTTTCATGTGGTGTCCCCAGCAGGCCTAATCCACGTTTATTTTTGTTTGAAGTATGTTTTTTCTTAAATTATTGTGAACTTGTTTATTAATCAATTATGGATTCAAAACAGGAGTTATTAATCTCAATAATTTATTAATACTCATCTTCAGGCTCTATTTCAATCTGTATGCTTTCCTCTACATCAGTGGTTTCCAAACTTATTTGGCCTACCGCCCCCTTTTCAGAAAAAAAATTACTCAGCGCCCCCTAGAAATCTACATTCTTTAAGCGAACAAACAGAAAGATTTTGTAGTGGTAGCTTCTTGAGACTGATAATTATCTATACGAGTATTTCTAGGTAGGAAATTATTTTGAAAGAATAAATTAATTAGCAATTAAAAGGTACAAGGAAGGATTTATTCATTAAAAGTACAACATAAATATTTGAGAATTGTTTAATGAATGATACATTAGATACAGTTACTGTTAAATTGCGAATAGTTTATTAAAAAGGTTCCAGAATATAAGTTGATTTAGTTGGGATAGTTGTTTGGTAACATCAAAGCTTAGATTTTAATTTGTAGGTATTAACTGACAATCGGAATATCTAAAGTGAAAGCCAAGCTCAAATGATTATCTTAAAAAATCAATTATGAAATGTTATAATAAAATATACCATATAGAAATTTTGTATAGATTATTATTGCTAGAGAAAATAATATTTTTAAAATAATTGTAACCTGTATTTTGAGTAAAAGCAAATTTGAATAATAAAAGCTCTTTATTATAATAGTATTTACTTTCTGGATGGTGTATTAAAGGGCGTGATAAAGTAAAATTAAAGAAGCGGAGAATAAACAGACTGAATAAATAAAGTAATAAATGGTATGAAGAAGAATAAGAACATTTAATAATGGTAAATAGTCTTCATGGAATAAATAAATGTGTAACTTGAATTTTGTGTGTTTATTTGGAAAATAATGTTACACTATGTTACACAACAGATGAAATATGTACGAATGGTTTTTCTAAATCTTCTTATCTTCTCTTCCTTCTTTAAGCTTTCACCGCCCCCTTATTTTATTCCCCAAATGCACCCGAGGCTACTATCGCCTCCCTGGATCGTTCCAGCGCCCTCCAGGGGGCGATATCGCCCACTTTGGGAATCACTGCTCTACATCATCTTCTTCTTGTTGTTGTTCTTCTTCTGCTGTCTTTTGTATTTCCGTAGATTCAGTCAGCAAACGCGATATACCTACATCTTCAGTGGAGTCGCAATCTTCGAAGACATTTATATCGGGTGTTACATTTAAGCAAAACTGACCTCGGCAATTACCACAAACTGGTGAACAATTTAAACCAATTTTTCCGCAGCCGCAGTTTAAGCTACAGCAATTACAAAAAATAGTATTGAGCAAAATGTCTGGAGCAGGTGGAAGCAGAGTTTGAATTGGCCCCAAAACGTTATCCTTTAATACCTATCCCCAATCTTCAGGAGTAAGCTCGTTACCTAGTCGTATTTAAACCTGGTAATAGACTCGATATAAATTTTCCCGAGCAGCACTAGATATTGGCGGATAAATAGATAATTGAACTGGTTTTTTGAGCTTTTCAGATTTTACAAAAGTTGAATATCTGTTGAGTATCAATAGATACTTCTTTTACTGGAGCCTTATACATAGCCAGAAGAAAACGAATTCTATTGTTGAAAATCACGTCTGAAGAACATTCTGTCTTCTAACGAGCTTACTGTTGAAGACTGGGGATGAACGTTAAAGGATAACATTTTGGAGCCAATTCAAACTCTACTTCCACCTGCTCCAGACAATCTGCTGAATACTATTTTTGTAATTGCACCAAGGACTGTAGCTTAAACTCCGGTTGCAGAAACGTTGGTGTATATTGTTCACCAGTTTGTAGTAATTGCCACGGCCAGTCTTGCTTAAATGTAACACCCAATATAAATGACTTCGATAATTGCAACTCCATTGAAGATGTAGGTACATCGCGTTTTCTGACTGAATCTATGGAAATACAGAAGACAGCAGAAGAAGAACAACAACAAGAAGATGATGTAGAGGAAAGCATACAGATTGAAATAGAGTCTGAAGATGAATATTAATTATTGAGATTAATAACTCGTGTTTTGACTTCAAAATTGATTAATGAACAACTTCATAATATATTTTTTTAAATAAACATTTTGCACACAAAAATAAACGTGGATTAGGCCTACTGGGGACACCTTACCTCGGCAACTAAATCCACAATCGTGATTAAAAACTCAACTTCAGTTATAACCTTTGTGGAAACTAATATAAAAAAAAATATAAATGTGAACTTCCAAGTCCCTATACCTTCTTACTGAAGGGACTTTGTACTAAAGTATATTAGGTTTAATGGGTTTATTATAACCTAAGGAATGTATGCCAAATCGGTGTCCCACTTTTTAGGACACCCTGTATAATTGTTATCTTTGAATTTATTTATTTACTTACATCTTACATCAAAACAAATTAAAAACTTTTGGTTTTGGTGAACGGGGCATGTAGCTACAAGATTTAATTATCAAAAAACCTGCAAGAGTGATAAAGTGTGTAGGTTACTATAGTTAATAAAACATCAACATTAAGCATTTTTAGATTACGATTACGAATCGATACGACACTAATGATAGTTGCAACTTGTAAGAAAGTTCTACTAAATACAACTATATGACAATAATTTTTATCTACGACCACTACTAAAAGTAGGCCTTTTAGCGCTAGCTTGTTTCACTAAAAGTGACGTTTTATAGTTTACCGTGTTTAAAGAAATCAGCTGTTTACTTTTAGCACATGTGCTAAAAGTGAAGCGAGGTTCAAAACTACAATTTCGAACTGCAAGTGAAGTTGTAAAGCTATTCTAGTTGCTTCTTGCGTTACAGGTAAAGCGTTTTTGAAATAATTAAAGTGTTATGTAATGAATACAGTCATATGTGGAGTATCAATAAGGAGATGAGGAGATAGTAGAGCACATTAACTCATTGAACAATTCAAAATCCTCTGGATCAGATAATATTACAAACAAACACTTAAAAATAGTTAAAGATTATATTCAAATACCACTTCAACATATTTGTAATTTAATTCTAAGTAGCGGAATATTTCCGAATATTTTTAAATTGGCCACTATAATCCCAATTTACAAATCAGGCGAGAAAACAATCTTGGAGAGTTATCGGCCCATTTCACTATTATCTTGCCTGTCAAAAATAGTTGAAAAAGTTATTAAAAAGCGCATAATCTCGTTTACAGAAAACAATAAAATTATTTCACAAACTCAATTTGGCTTCCAACAACATAAATCAACAGAAGATGCTATTGAATATTTGACTTCCAAAATGTATAAAAACTTAGATAATGGAAATTATAGTTTAGCAGTTTTCCTTGACTTAGCAAAGGCTTTCGACACTGTTAGTCATAAACTTTTACTTACAAAACTTGACAGATTAGGAATTCGAGGAACATCTTTAGATCTATTAGCTAGCAAAGAGTTAAAATTGGAAATATACTTAGTGACACAATATTATGTAAACCTTATGGTGTTCCTCAGGGGAGCGTTTTGGGCCCGATTTTATTCATACTGTATATTAATGATCTCCTATCTCTCTCCAAAGATTTATGTGATAACGAGTGCATCGTATCCTATGCTGACGACACCGTCTTGTACTGTGCGGGGCAGTCATGGCAAGAAGTTTACAACAAAATCAGTTATAAAATGAAACAAATTGTAAAATGGCTCGACGCGAATTTACTATCTTTGAATGTAACCAAAACGAAATGTATTCCTTGTGTAGCGTATAAGAATAAACTCCCACTTTTTAAATCTATTAAAATAAGTACTACTAATCTTGAAATTGAAGTAGAAGAAAAAGTACGCTATTTAGGTATTTACATAGATAATCATTTAAAATGGAAATTTCACGTAGAGCAGCTAGTTAAAAGAATTAGAAATTTTTTCTATATATTTAAAAAGATTAGAGAATTTTTGGACATCAAACATTTAAAAATTATATACCATGGCCTTGTTCAGTCTATCTTGCACTACGGGGTTGTTGCGTGGGGTGGGATGTATTCGAATATGTTACATAATTTAAAAACTGCAGAGAACATCATACTAAGAATAATGCTTAAAAAACCATATCGATATAGCACTAAACTGCTATATCGGGAGGCAAATGTATGTAATATCAGGCAAATGTACATAATGACAACTACTTCATTTTTTCATTATAAAATAAAAAAACAATTAATTAATCATGGTCTGAATACAAGATATGAAAGCAAAGGAAAAGTCATAACACCTAAAGCAAATAAAACTATTGGAACACGTTGTAGTACATACTTGGCACCACGCTTTTATAATCTGCTTCCAGTCTCATTCAGTGAAATAAGAAACCACAGCCAATTTAAACAAAAACTAAAAAAATATCTGTTGGAATGTGATATCACTAAATTTCTAGAATTACTTAAATAATAGGTACGTAATATAAATTTCTAATTAATGATTTTCGATTCAATAAGTATCAACCACTAAACAGGTAAACTGATTTATTAATAATAATCAAATTTAATAGAAAGCACTGGTCATATTACAAACATCAACAGGCTCCCGCGCACAAGCATTATGCTTAGGTGGGAGCCTTTTGATGTATTATTTATTATCTATACCTTTCTTTTATTATTGTTTTCATTTCTTTCATTTAGCTGGCATATCTGTCTTTTTTATTTTTCTGTATTATTGTTTCTGTGCTTACATTATCGACATTCCTGTATTTAATAATGTATTCTTTAATATTGTTTTCTTTTTGGAATGTGATGATGTATTGTTATTACAGTGTATGTATGTTCTGATGTAATTTCATTCATTCTTTATAAAATAAATACAAATAAATACAAAAATACATTTCGTAACTCACCTTGACAGCACGGGCGTGGCCAAACAATCGCCACCGCGGCGCAAGCCTACTATTCATTATGACATAAATTAAAAACGTCGCAGATGGGAACCTTTCTTAAATCGATATTTATGGATTAATAACTGTAAAATTAAGGTCGTAGATAAAATATTGTATGCAACGCGTGCTAAAAGTCGTTTATGCGCGAGACATGTTATGAAACTCAGCCTTCGGCTTCGTTTCATAATTTTCATGTCTCGCGCATAAACGTCGACTTTTAGCACTTGTTGCATAAATAGCTATTATTGCAAGTAATTGATGTTGTACAATTACAATTACTAAGTAATTGGCAATTGAATGACTATTTCCTGTGAGTAATTGAATCTCTGGTAATTAAATTACTGCATTCGGGGTAATTATTAATTAGTAATTAATTACTTTTTAAAAGTAATTTGCCCAGCTATGTACGATACACAGCATTTCTCGTGAAAACTAAAAACTAAGCTGGGTAGTAATGAGCATTAAGACAAGGCGTCTGATTTAAATTCGCGAATGGGTGGTATTCTCGGGAATAGGACGTTTCTACGCCGCCGATTCTTCGGCCCCAGTTAATCGCCGCCGCTTCTCCACCGGCCGTTTCTATGCCGGCCGTTTCTGCGCCAGATATATTGTTAATATTTACCATAAACTTTTCATAAAATATTTTTGGTGAATAGGTACTACGTTAATAGAAAATTGAATCCCCATTATTACTTAATAATCCTACTGTCTATCTTAGTAGTCTACTACAACGTTTTACAACACGATGAGCGTATTAGAAGAATTGTGTTAAGATTGTGGCAAGGTTCACTACCTTTGGACTATTTACGTGCTTAGCACACAATTATAAAATGAGTTAATTATTTTTTCTGTTTAATTGTAGGAAATGATAATAGTATTTTAAGTTATTGTGTGATTTTAATGTAAATATAACAAGAAACTTTTAATAGTATTTTTATTTAAAATTATTATTTTGGTAATATAGATAATGTAATAATAATAAATTGAACTAATGTTTTTCAGTCTGGATTCTGGATTAAAAAATGGAGGGTGAGTTACCTCACATGCACTTAGGCCTCATTAAGTGGTCCCATTGTGCTACCTCCCAGCAGCTCTCCAAGTTGGGTATCACTCAAGCCATCCAATCCTTTGAATGTACTTAAGGACGACCGCAACTGGAGTGTTGCTAATTCTGACCATATCGGGCCAGAAGTCCCCCAACATGGATCCTCTGACTCTTGCGAGAGCTGGACAGTGGCACAGAACGTGTTCTGCTGTCTCGTCATCCTCGTTGCATCCGCGATAGTTTGGGCTGTCCACTAGTCCCATCCTGTGCATATGTTTGTTTAGAGTGCAGTGTCCAGATAGGATACCCACGACTAGTCGAAGGTTTCTTCGGGACAGTTGCAAGCAATATTTGGCTGTCTTTGGCGAGGGCGCTGTAATAGCAGCTCTTGCTTGCCGGCAGCTTTGCATGTTAACCCATCTTCGTATGAAGCTGTTTAAGGTTTCTTGATATAGCATAGAGCTTAATATTGTCAGCGATTTAGGGATTACGGGTTCTGGCCCCCAGAGAGGTTGTCCGGAAGCCAGTCTCGCAGTCTCATCTGCCTCCTCATTGCCGTAGTTACCGTCATGTCCTTTAACCCATACAAGGGAAACGATATTATTTTTTGAGATATCCTCGAGAGCTTCACGGCACTGCAGTACCACACCTGAGGTAATTTTGCAACTGCCCAGGGCTAGTAAAGCGGCTCTACTGTCACTGAAGATACCAATACATTGATTCTCGATTTTCCTTTTAAGAATTGCTTTTGCACCATGCATTATTCCAATTACTTCCGCTTGGAAGACAGTGGCCATTTTGCCTAGTGGTATGCTTTGGCGGAGGTTCAGATCGTCAGAGAAAACTCCAGCACCCGTTCCATGCTTTGTTTTAGATCCATCAGTAAAGATGGATATATCTATATGCTGGGTAAACCCGGAATTTTCATAGACGTTAAATTGTCTGTTGAAGGCATATTGTAGAGGGAGGTAGTCTACTATAGCGTCCAGAAGAGGGATATTGTCGACGGCCTCATTCAGGATGCGGGTATGCCTACCTCCCCTGCCTGCTGTGTGCCACAGCCCTTTGTAGCGCAGCCTCAAGGCGGTCCTTACGGCTACTTCCTCCACAAAAAGATCAAGTGGTGGAAGGCATAAAACCACCTCTAAAGTGGCTGTAAGGGTTGAGCGTATAGCACCTGTAGAACTAAGACAGGCAAGGCGTTGCACATGTCCTAGTTTACTTGCTGCCGTAGCCTGTCTGACCCTGGGCCACCAGACAAGTGCTCCATAACATAGCATGGGCCTTATCACGGCAGTATACAGCCACAAGGTAATTCGTGGGGAGAGTCCCCAGGATTTACCCAAAGCGCGGCGACACTGCCAGAATGCCATGCATGCTTTTTCAATTTTAACTTTTAAATGTTTCTCCCAATTCAGCTGTCTGTCAAAAATAACTCCCAAGTATTTGACATTGTCTGAAAAGCTGAGAGAAGTATTGAATAGCAGAGGTCTACGTAAAGGTCCTACCTTCCTTTTTTTGGTGAAAAGTACCATTTCTGTCTTTGAAGGGTTGACAGAGAGAGGCCTGTTCATTACACCATGTTTCCGTTATTCGAAGAGCTGTCTGCATCAAATTACAGAGCGTGCCCTCGAACTTGCCAGTAATGAGGATGACGATGTCATCCGCATAACCAGTAGTATAGAATCCACCATCATTGAGTGTGCTTAGAAGGCTGTCTACCACTGTATTCCACAGTAGTGGAGACAGAACCCCCCCCCCTTGCGGACAGCCCTTCGTCACAACACCTCTAATGAAGTTGTCTCCTACATTAAATTGTACTGCTCTCATCGTAAGCATGTGTTTTATCGACTCACAGAGAGTGGGTGCCACACCATGCCTGCATAAGGCAGAGTTAATGCTCTCAAAGGAAGCCTTGTCAAACGCTCCTTCAATATCAATGAAAACTCCCAGAGTGGACATTTTATTGTCTAGCGATCTCTCAATACGGTTCACTACAGCATGTAGCGCCGATTCAGTAGATCTCCCTGAGATATAGGCGTGTTGGTTCGGGTGCAATGGGTGTAAAGCCAGCACCATTTCCCGTCTTTCTCTGTCACAAAGTCTCTCAAGCGTCTTTAGTAAGAAAGATGTAAGACTAATGGGACGATATGATTTGGCCTGGGTATAATCCGTACGCCCTGGTTTAGGTATAAAAGCTACCTTCACTTCTCTCCAGCTCTCCGGTATATATCGAAAGGCGATACATTATCGGTAGATGCGCACCAGGTGAACAAGCATCAGGTCCAGTCCCCATTGTAGCAGAGCTGGAAAGATACCGTCCATTCCTGGCGACTTGAAGGGGAGAAAGGAGTTTATAGCCCAGGTTACCTTGTCACCCCGTACGACCTGGTTTGCCACATTCCAATCCTCCTCTGAGGGAGGTGGGATATTGGGTTTTGGCCATACATTGTCAGGAGTGACAATACAGCCTGGAAAATGTGTTTGAATTAGCACTTCCGTTGTCTCTTCGGGTTTGGTTGTAAAAGAACCATTCCCTCGCCTGAGACAGCCTGGCTGTTGGTTTGGATCCTTAGAAAGGATCTTCTTCAACCGAACCGCGGAGGCAGTGGACTCTATGGAACTACAAAACGTTTTCCAAGAGTCCCTCTGTTTCTGGCGGATTTCTTTTTTGTATAATCGTTTTTGGTCTTTATAGGCCTCCCAGTCACTAGTAATTCTAGTTCTTTTTGCTTTGTTAAAGAGTTTGCCCAATGTTGATTTCATCCTGTCGAGTTTCGGACACCACCAGGAGGTTGTGCAACTCGCCTTGGATGTTTTCAAGGGGCATGACGATTCGTAAAATTGTAGGATCGAGTTCTGCAGGATATCCACACTGATTTGCAAGTCCTCTACCTGATCAATCTTTTCTGGGAAAACCGAAACCACCAGATGAGCTTCCAGATCTGTCTTGTAAGATAGTCTGTCAGTCCGCCTAGGATTTCGATATTGTTTTGGTTGAGCTATAGTTCCAGATAATTTGAAACAAAGCCATCTGTGGTCTGACATAGACACAACAGGTGATACCTGCCAGAACACAAGAGGCCAGAGTGACATCAATCACGGTCTGGCTACGCGTTGTGACAAAAGTTGGTTCACATCCACGGTTCAGTATTTCTAAGGTTGTACTTATTAGGTACTCAAGTAAGAACCTACCTCGGGTGTTAATGCCACTGCTACCCTACGAAACGTGGTGAGCATTTGCATCACAGCCAATAATTAGGTTTTTGTTGTTCCTCTCACTGTAGTTCACCAATTCGATCAACTCCGCGCTAGGTGGAGGGTCAACTGAGTCACTGGGGAGATATACCGATGCGAAAATGACATCTTCTTTCCCTTCGTTTATACTACAGCTCATCTGTATCGCCGTAATATCACGCGTACAGAGGTGTGGCAAAGCAAAGGGTTGTAAATGCTTGGGACAGTAGATGCACGTCCTTGGTTTCTCATGGGTGCTGTCTGTAAAAACAGTGCCATTACGATTAATTAATCCACAGATCTTAGATTTTACAATCCAAGGCTCTTGTATTAATGCAACAGTGTCCTGCTGGCTGTCGAGCTGTCTGCGTAGAGTAACAGCAGCCTCTCGACAGTGTTGCAGGTTAATTTGTATGATGTTTAGTCCAGGTTGGGAGGACATGAGGTCGACAATAAATTATTCGACCTCGGTGTCCGACCCGGACCCTAAAAGCATACTCATCAGCTCCCTCTCCTCCTCAAGAGTATCCATGGGGGTGGGGAGTTGTGAGGCTTCTACTTCGGATGGATGCTGTGGTAGCAGCGGCTCTCCTACTGGCGATGGAGGGGTATTCGAGGACGCACCCTGCTCTGCAACAGAAAGGGGTTTAGGGGTATCCGTAGACGCACCCTGCCTTAATAGGTTGGAGTCTAGAACTGCATCTCCAGGCCTCTAAATTTTTAATTTTAGAGTTGTAAACTGATAGTGCAGTTTACTACCTCTACTTTTGACTGCTGTTTCAGCCTCCTGGTTTAGCCCAAAAATTGGGAGTCTGCCAACGGGTTCCTCCTTTTCGGCTGTGTGGAAGAGGGGCCAGTCCCGAACACCTATCCCGGGGTTCTGCACTGCCAGTAGGCGAATAACAGTCTCCGTAGGTTCAGGTTTTCCTGGAATCCACAGAGCTGCCTTCGCCAGCCTGGGCAGCCGATCCACCTGGACGACATTGAGACGGGCGCCCTCCCATAAAGTGGGCGGGTTTGACACTGCCTCTGTTAGCCACTTCAGGGTCTGGTCATCTTCGCAGGTGATTCTACGAATCTCCCCGGAGTACTGCCAGCCCTTGAAAGTGGGTGGAATTTGGCCTTCGGCTTGGGCAAACATGTGATTGTCTAGAGCCACTAGCAATTGAGCTTTTATTAGGTCCGCTTGGACCTGGGTGATCTTACCGAGGGGGGTCCTTAGATCCACGATGGCCACGCGGAGGTGCCTCGTAAGGGCCTCTTTGTAACCACCTACCCTTTCGGTTACTTTTTGGTCTGGCTTGACCTTCTTTTTCGGATTAGAGGTGGAGGGTGTGCTTCCATCCAATCTAATCCTTTTGCTTGTGGAAGATGTAGGCCTACCGGAACCAACCGCCTTCGGGCTAGACTGGGAGCCAGTCCCTTGGTAGTGGTTGAGGATGACCCACATCCCTTTCCACTTCTGTCTTTCATTTGGCCTGAACCTTAGGGTTAGCTTCGGGAGCCAGCCCTTGGGTGGAGGTAGAGGCCGTAGCGCCGGAGTTCTCTGCAGTTAAGCGAGCCTTTCTCCTGCGCTTCTGTTCGGCACCAGAAATCCTCTTCCTCTTTGGAAGAGTCTGTTGCTCCTCTGTTTTTTGCAGCTGCTGTTGTGCTTCTGCTTGAGGGGTATCCGAAGACGCGCCCTGTATGGTTTCTTTACTCTCGTCATCCATGCTGAAAGAAAATTTTTTTAACTCCCTAGCTCCCCACCCACCACGGAGCCCAACAAGGGGACGCCGAACTTCGACGCCAAGGATACTAAGGAGATATAGCTCCCAGAGATGAGTTGCACACGAGCAGGCACCTTTAGGCGAGCCCCAGGGTATGAGAAACCGAAACCCCTAGGGACCTTAAGGACCCACTGCATGCACCTTCACCCCCAAAGAGCTCACCCTTCCGGCGGTCTGACCCGACGGAACAGCCGATTTATCGAGGTGGGTTAGTCTCGACCTCCCGTCTAAGTGAAATCTGGGCCAAAGAGATGTGTTACTGCGCTCCAGGAAACCAAACCGTCCCAGAGGTAGCTCAATCCTCAGGATCCCTTCATCCAACCGACACGGGTTGCCTCGCACGGCACAAACACGAGGGTAACCTAAGACCCTGTGAAATCCATTGAGCGGTCACAACTCAATGAAGAGGGGGGATGGTCCGCGGTGGCAGCTTTCGTTCCATCACACAGGAGTTTAGGCCCGGGATATTGCTACTAGCTAACCACTAACCTTGGTCCGGAGGACCTCAGCCGTTCTCCTATCCGCCACCTGGAGACGCGCTCGGTAGGTGTCCCAACCCCCGAGATGTTTTTCAGTCAATGTGATGATCATTGATCAACGCGTGATTCTTTAAATTTATGTACCGGCGTAGA
Organism: Agriotes lineatus; assembly: GCA_940337035.1. Lineage (NCBI taxonomy): Eukaryota > Metazoa > Arthropoda > Insecta > Coleoptera > Elateridae > Agriotes > Agriotes lineatus. The sequence continues at coordinate 242,847 of CALNHX010001085.1, forward strand.
AACGGCCAGTGTATAGTCGGCTGGCGTAAAAACGCACTGGCGTAGAAACGGCGGCGATGAACTGGCGGCGAAGAACCGGCGACGTAGAAACGTTCTAGACCCGGCATCCTTGGCCGCGGAATCTCGAGGATCTGGGCTTCTTCTCAAAGCCCAAATCAAAATTTGGAAATTAAATCTTTGCCTAAGACAAATAGAAACACTTTGATTGCTTACCTGAATACTCGAGGACAATATATACTTGTAAAAATTATGACAGAGTCGTGTAATAATTGCAAGTAAATGAATGTAGACAGTTTTTTTGAATTTCATTGTTTTAATTAATTTACGCTAAATTTACATGTAAGTTGGCAAACTTAAGTGCAATGGACGAATTAATTAGGAGCCAAGAGGGGTAACTTTCAATGCTTATTGGAAAGTGGTCAATATTGACAGACGAAATTTTTCCATAGCTTAGTGAAGATGAGCTGCTGCAATAGAAAAGCAAAATATACCGTATCCAAACAATCAGAAATATTGAAATTCTGTTTCAATACTGACAACACCCGAGTAAATATTTGCAGGGCGACGTTTCTCAGCACTTTAGAAATGTGTAGTGAACTATGCTCTACAGAAACATACAGCAAGTGGAACAAATGAGCCAGACAAACGAGGACGTTATGGAATTTCAAATACAGCAGAAAACATATTAAAATATTTCTACAATGCAGACACATTATTGCAGAAAAGACACCGCAAAGAAATGTTTAAGCTACAGACTGCTGCCCAGATATATAAGATATTTGGCATAATCCCCTATGAAGATTATTAATTATTTAAACACAAACGGACAAAACTCCTAGTAGCCTTAGAAAGTTTACTAACGCGATTCTTAAAAACATAACTTAGAAGGGTAGATATTTGTTATGTAACTATACTTTTCAATGCATGTATGAGATTAAGGTATTTTACGAAATAATGGAAGATTGCTCATATTATTCCTCTTAAAAAGCGTAATAATAATTATAGTACACCCGACAATTATCGTATAATAAGCTTATTACCAACTATGCCAAATCTCCTGCAAATCGTTCCAAAACCCGCATTTTAAAACATGTTGCTGTTGAAAATATAATAGCTTCGTTTCAACCAGCATCCAATCAATCATCAGCTGATTCGGATTAAACGGAAAGTGGAAAAGGGATTCGCAAACAGAATATCTACAGCTGTAGTAGTTTTAGACATTCAATAGTGTATGTATAAAAGAATTACTGTGCAAACTCAGTAACATCAAAACGTCATCCTCGTTGCATCCGCGATAGTTTGGGCTGTCCACTAGTCCCATCCTGTGCATATGTTTGTTTAGAGTGCAGTGTCCAGATAGGATACCCACGACTAGTCGAAGGTTTCTTCGGGACAGTTGCAAGCAATATTTGGCTGTCTTTGGCGAGGGCGCTGTAATAGCAGCTCTTGCTTGCCGGCAGCTTTGCATGTTAACCCATCTTCGTATGAAGCTGTTTAAGGTTTCTTGATATAGCATAGAGCTTAATATTGTCAGCGATTTAGGGATTACGGGTTCTGGCCCCCAGAGAGGTTGTCCGGAAGCCAGTCTCGCAGTCTCATCTGCCTCCTCATTGCCGTAGTTACCGTCATGTCCTTTAACCCATACAAGGGAAACGATATTATTTTTTGAGATATCCTCGAGAGCTTCACGGCACTGCAGTACCACACCTGAGGTAATTTTGCAACTGCCCAGGGCTAGTAAAGCGGCTCTACTGTCACTGAAGATACCAATACATTGATTCTCGATTTTCCTTTTAAGAATTGCTTTTGCACCATGCATTATTCCAATTACTTCCGCTTGGAAGACAGTGGCCATTTTGCCTAGTGGTATGCTTTGGCGGAGGTTCAGATCGTCAGAGAAAACTCCAGCACCCGTTCCATGCTTTGTTTTAGATCCATCAGTAAAGATGGATATATCTATATGCTGGGTAAACCCGGCATTTTCATAGACGTTAAATTGTCTGTTGAAGGCATATTGTAGAGGGAGGTAGTCTACTATAGCGTCCAGAAGAGGGATATTGTCGACGGCCTCATTCAGGATGCGGGTATGCCTACCTCCCCTGCCTGCTGTGTGCCACAGCCCTTTGTAGCGCAGCCTCAAGGCGGTCCTTACGGCTACTTCCTCCACAAAAAGATCAAGTGGTGGAAGGCATAAAACCACCTCTAAAGTGGCTGTAAGGGTTGAGCGTATAGCACCTGTAGAACTAAGACAGGCAAGGCGTTGCACATGTCCTAGTTTACTTGCTGCCGTAGCCTGTCTGACCCTGGGCCACCAGACAAGTGCTCCATAACATAGCATGGGCCTTATCACGGCAGTATACAGCCACAAGGTAATTCGTGGGGAGAGTCCCCAGGATTTACCCAAAGCGCGGCGACACTGCCAGAATGCCATGCATGCTTTTTCAATTTTAACTTTTAAATGTTTCTCCCAATTCAGCTGTCTGTCAAAAATAACTCCCAAGTATTTGACATTGTCTGAAAAGCTGAGAGAAGTATTGAATAGCAGAGGTCTACGTAAAGGTCCTACCTTCCTTTTTTTGGTGAAAAGTACCATTTCTGTCTTTGAAGGGTTGACAGAGAGAGGCCTGTTCATTACACCATGTTTCCGTTATTCGAAGAGCTGTCTGCATCAAATTACAGAGCGTGCCCTCGAACTTGCCAGTAATGAGGATGACGATGTCATCCGCATAACCAGTAGTATAGAATCCACCATCATTGAGTGTGCTTAGAAGGCTGTCTACCACTGTATTCCACAGTAGTGGAGACAGAACCCCCCCCCCCTTGCGGACAGCCCTTCGTCACAACACCTCTAATGAAGTTGTCTCCTACATTAAATTGTACTGCTCTCATCGTAAGCATGTGTTTTATCCACTCACAGAGAGTGGGTGCCACACCATGCCTGCATAAGGCAGAGTTAATGCTCTCAAAGGAAGCCTTGTCAAACGCTCCTTCAATATCAATGAAAACTCCCAGAGTGGACATTTTATTGTCTAGCGATCTCTCAATACGGTTCACTACAGCATGTAGCGCCGATTCAGTAGATCTCCCTGAGATATAGGCGTGTTGGTTCGGGTGCAATGGGTGTAAAGCCAGCACCATTTCCCGTCTTTCTCTGTCACAAAGTCTCTCAAGCGTCTTTAGTAAGAAAGATGTAAGACTAATGGGACGATATGATTTGGCCTGGGTATAATCCGTACGCCCTGGTTTAGGTATAAAAGCTACCTTCACTTCTCTCCAGCTCTCCGGTATATATCGAAAGGCGATACATTATCGGTAGATGCGCACCAGGTGAACAAGCATCAGGTCCAGTCCCCATTGTAGCAGAGCTGGAAAGATACCGTCCATTCCTGGCGACTTGAAGGGGAGAAAGGAGTTTATAGCCCAGGTTACCTTGTCACCCCGTACGACCTGGTTTGCCACATTCCAATCCTCCTCTGAGGGAGGTGGGATATTGGGTTTTGGCCATACATTGTCAGGAGTGACAATACAGCCTGGAAAATGTGTTTGAATTAGCACTTCCGTTGTCTCTTCGGGTTTGGTTGTAAAAGAACCATTCCCTCGCCTGAGACAGCCTGGCTGTTGGTTTGGATCCTTAGAAAGGATCTTCTTCAACCGAACCGCGGAGGCAGTGGACTCTATGGAACTACAAAACGTTTTCCAAGAGTCCCTCTGTTTCTGGCGGATTTCTTTTTTGTATAATCGTTTTTGGTCTTTATAGGCCTCCCAGTCACTAGTAATTCTAGTTCTTTTTGCTTTGTTAAAGAGTTTGCCCAATGTTGATTTCATCCTGTCGAGTTTCGGACACCACCAGGAGGTTGTGCAACTCGCCTTGGATGTTTTCAAGGGGCATGACGATTCGTAAAATTGTAGGATCGAGTTCTGCAGGATATCCACACTGATTTGCAAGTCCTCTACCTGATCAATCTTTTCTGGGAAAACCGAAACCACCAGATGAGCTTCCAGATCTGTCTTGTAAGATAGTCTGTCAGTCCGCCTAGGATTTCGATATTGTTTTGGTTGAGCTATAGTTCCAGATAATTTGAAACAAAGCCATCTGTGGTCTGACATAGACACAACAGGTGATACCTGCCAGAACACAATATTATTGGAAATATCTGAAGAGGCCAGAGTGACATCAATCACGGTCTGGCTACGCGTTGTGACAAAAGTTGGTTCACATCCACGGTTCAGTATTTCTAAGGTTGTACTTATTAGGTACTCAAGTAAGAACCTACCTCGGGTGTTAATGCCACTGCTACCCTACGAAACGTGGTGAGCATTTGCATCACAGCCAATAATTAGGTTTTTGTTGTTCCTCTCACTGTAGTTCACCAATTCGATCAACTCCGCGCTAGGTGGAGGGTCAACTGAGTCACTGGGGAGATATACCGATGCGAAAATGACATCTTCTTTCCCTTCGTTTATACTACAGCTCATCTGTATCGCCGTAATATCACGCGTACAGAGGTGTGGCAAAGCAAAGGGTTGTAAATGCTTGGGACAGTAGATGCACGTCCTTGGTTTCTCATGGGTGCTGTCTGTAAAAACAGTGCCATTACGATTAATTAATCCACAGATCTTAGATTTTACAATCCAAGGCTCTTGTATTAATGCAACAGTGTCCTGCTGGCTGTCGAGCTGTCTGCGTAGAGTAACAGCAGCCTCTCGACAGTGTTGCAGGTTAATTTGTATGATGTTTAGTCCAGGTTGGGAGGACATGAGGTCGACAATAAATTATTCGACCTCGGTGTCCGACCCGGACCCTAAAAGCATACTCATCAGCTCCCTCTCCTCCTCAAGAGTATCCATGGGGGTGGGGAGTTGTGAGGCTTCTACTTCGGATGGATGCTGTGGTAGCAGCGGCTCTCCTACTGGCGATGGAGGGGTATTCGAGGACGCACCCTGCTCTGCAACAGAAAGGGGTTTAGGGGTATCCGTAGACGCACCCTGCCTTAATAGGTTGGAGTCTAGAACTGCATCTCCAGGCCTCTAAATTTTTAATTTTAGAGTTGTAAACTGATAGTGCAGTTTACTACCTCTACTTTTGACTGCTGTTTCAGCCTCCTGGTTTAGCCCAAAAATTGGGAGTCTGCCAACGGGTTCCTCCTTTTCGGCTGTGTGGAAGAGGGGCCAGTCCCGAACACCTATCCCGGGGTTCTGCACTGCCAGTAGGCGAATAACAGTCTCCGTAGGTTCAGGTTTTCCTGGAATCCACAGAGCTGCCTTCGCCAGCCTGGGCAGCCGATCCACCTGGACGACATTGAGACGGGCGCCCTCCCATAAAGTGGGCGGGTTTGACACTGCCTCTGTTAGCCACTTCAGGGTCTGGTCATCTTCGCAGGTGATTCTACGAATCTCCCCGGAGTACTGCCAGCCCTTGAAAGTGGGTGGAATTTGGCCTTCGGCTTGGGCAAACATGTGATTGTCTAGAGCCACTAGCAATTGAGCTTTTATTAGGTCCGCTTGGACCTGGGTGATCTTACCGAGGGGGGTCCTTAGATCCACGATGGCCACGCGGAGGTGCCTCGTAAGGGCCTCTTTGTAACCACCTACCCTTTCGGTTACTTTTTGGTCTGGCTTGACCTTCTTTTTCGGATTAGAGGTGGAGGGTGTGCTTCCATCCAATCTAATCCTTTTGCTTGTGGAAGATGTAGGCCTACCGGAACCAACCGCCTTCGGGCTAGACTGGGAGCCAGTCCCTTGGTAGTGGTTGAGGATGACCCACATCCCTTTCCACTTCTGTCTTTCATTTGGCCTGAACCTTAGGGTTAGCTTCGGGAGCCAGCCCTTGGGTGGAGGTAGAGGCCGTAGCGCCGGAGTTCTCTGCAGTTAAGCGAGCCTTTCTCCTGCGCTTCTGTTCGGCACCAGAAATCCTCTTCCTCTTTGGAAGAGTCTGTTGCTCCTCTGTTTTTTGCAGCTGCTGTTGTGCTTCTGCTTGAGGGGTATCCGAAGACGCGCCCTGTATGGTTTCTTTACTCTCGTCATCCATGCTGAAAGAAAATTTTTTTAACTCCCTAGCTCCCCACCCACCACGGAGCCCAACAAGGGGACGCCGAACTTCGACGCCAAGGATACTAAGGAGATATAGCTCCCAGAGATGAGTTGCACACGAGCAGGCACCTTTAGGCGAGCCCCAGGGTATGAGAAACCGAAACCCCTAGGGACCTTAAGGACCCACTGCATGCACCTTCACCCCCAAAGAGCTCACCCTTCCGGCGGTCTGACCCGACGGAACAGCCGATTGATCGAGGTGGGTTAGTCTCGACCTCCCGTCTAAGTGAAATCTGGGCCAAAGAGATGTGTTACTGCGCTCCAGGAAACCAAACCGTCCCAGAGGTAGCTCAATCCTCAGGATCCCTTCATCCAACCGACACGGGTTGCCTCGCACGGCACAAACACGAGGGTAACCTAAGACCCTGTGAAATCCATTGAGCGGTCACAACTCAATGAAGAGGGGGGATGGTCCGCGGTGGCAGCTTTCGTTCCATCACACAGGAGTTTAGGCCCGGGATATTGCTACTAGCTAACCACTAACCTTGGTCCGGAGGACCTCAGCCGTTCTCCTATCCGCCACCTGGAGACGCGCTCGGTAGGTGTCCCAACCCCCGAGATGTTTTTCAGTCAATGTGATGATCATTGATCAACGCGTGATTCTTTAAATTTATGTACCGGCGTAGAAACGGCCAGTGTATAGTCGGCTGGCGTAAAAACGCACTGGCGTAGAAACGGCGGCGATGAACTGGCGGCGAAGAACCGGCGACGTAGAAACGTTCTAGACCCGGCATCCTTGGCCGCGGAATCTCGAGGATCTGGGCTTCTTCTCAAAGCCCAAATCAAAATTTGGAAATTAAATCTTTGCCTAAGACAAATAGAAACACTTTGATTGCTTACCTGAATACTCGAGGACAATATATACTTGTAAAAATTATGACAGAGTCGTGTAATAATTGCAAGTAAATGAATGTAGACAGTTTTTTTGAATTTCATTGTTTTAATTAATTTACGCTAAATTTACATGTAAGTTGGCAAACTTAAGTGCAATGGACGAATTAATTAGGAGCCAAGAGGGGTAACTTTCAATGCTTATTGGAAAGTGGTCAATATTGACAGACGAAATTTTTCCATAGCTTAGTGAAGATGAGCTGCTGCAATAGAAAAGCAAAATATACCGTATCCAAACAATCAGAAATATTGAAATTCTGTTTCAATACTGACAACACCCGAGTAAATATTTGCAGGGCGACGTTTCTCAGCACTTTAGAAATGTGTAGTGAACTATGCTCTACAGAAACATACAGCAAGTGGAACAAATGAGCCAGACAAACGAGGACGTTATGGAATTTCAAATACAGCAGAAAACATATTAAAATATTTCTACAATGCAGACACATTATTGCAGAAAAGACACCGCAAAGAAATGTTTAAGCTACAGACTGCTGCCCAGATATATAAGATATTTGGCATAATCCCCTATGAAGATTATTAATTATTTAAACACAAACGGACAAAACTCCTAGTAGCCTTAGAAAGTTTACTAACGCGATTCTTAAAAACATAACTTAGAAGGGTAGATATTTGTTATGTAACTATACTTTTCAATGCATGTATGAGATTAAGGTATTTTACGAAATAATGGAAGATTGCTCATATTATTCCTCTTAAAAAGCGTAATAATAATTATAGTACACCCGACAATTATCGTATAATAAGCTTATTACCAACTATGCCAAATCTCCTGCAAATCGTTCCAAAACCCGCATTTTAAAACATGTTGCTGTTGAAAATATAATAGCTTCGTTTCAACCAGCATCCAATCAATCATCAGCTGATTCGGATTAAACGGAAAGTGGAAAAGGGATTCGCAAACAGAATATCTACAGCTGTAGTAGTTTTAGACATTCAATAGTGTATGTATAAAAGAATTACTGTGCAAACTCAGTAACATCAAATTTGCACGATAAGCAGTCAAGTCAAAGAAATATTAGAGTCGGGATACCACAAGGGCAAATTTTAAGCCCTTCACTGTATAATATTTGTAATATGGCATTTTACGAACCCTTTCGTTGGGGGTGAAATTGTAATACGTCTGTTTGTAATCGCTACACATTTATAATAGTAATTTTTTGCATAGTGATCGTGAAAGTCGTCCTTTTTTAACGAAAAATCGTATTGATAGTTCCACTTTTTTAACGCAATAATCGTGAAAAGAAACACGTCCTTTAAGTATTTTATTGAAATGTCGATTTGACAGTTGTCAATTCCGAAGTCCTTTTCGACTAAATTTCGACCAAGAGATCACTATGCAAAAAAACTACGTGTACAACACGTTTTGAAAGTCCTTTTTTTCATTCATTTGCTTGATTAACTCGGGCTTCGCCATGGTTATCAAACTGCAAATTCATGAAAAAAAGTATGACTTTCAAAACTAGTTGCACAAATTATTATTGCACAACTAGTTTTGAAAGTCATACTTTTTTTCATGAATTTGCAGTTTACTTAACAGGGGCGAAGTTCGAGTTAATCAAGAAAATTAATTAAAAAAGGGACTTTCAAAACGTGTTGTACACGTAGTTTTTTTGCTTGGAACTCGAAATTTAGTCGAATAAGACTTTGGAATTTACAACTGTCAAATTGACAGTTCAATAAAATAGTTATACGAAGCGTACGTTTTTTCGCGATTTTGCGTTAAAAAAGTGGTACTTTGAATACGATTTTTCGTTACAAAAGACGACTGTCATGATCACTATGCAAATAATTAATTTTTCCTTTTTCTATTGCCAGCTAGCTTATTAGCAATAAGATCTGATTTCCTTTATTTACCTCAGTCCTAGTTCTGGAAATCTTTTGTTGTAATAATCTAGAAGCTATTCTGAACTCGTTCTAAGCTAAAAAGGGTAGCTCCCAAGGTCTACTTGAATAAAAGCCAGTTGGCTTACACATTAATAAACAACCACTATATTTTTCCCGTAATAGAAACAATGCTAAATAATATTACTGTTACATACTAATCGCATAATAATATTAACTGACGCACCAAAAAACTGTTCCTATGACGCATTTATGTAACGAAAAGTAATGTCTATCTACATGCAAAAGGCTGCTTATACAACACATTCATATCAACGATGATTAGATCACACGGCCCGCAGTTGTTACTAATTCGCGGATGCTCAAGCGCAGTGTGCACAGAACTATAACATTAAATTACCCGCAAACAGCTGCTTCAAACACCTTTGTACTGACAGCTTATTGCGCATAACTCCAGGCGCAAGTAACACAAAAAAGCGCGCGCTTACGCTACTTGCAGCACAATGCAACATTCGGGCCCGTCTCTAGAATCACTAGTTACAGTACAAAATCACCTAGTTATGGCTAACGAATTCCAATTGGGAACACCTGGAGATGGTATTGCGTCGCTCGATGACACCGCTGCTTCCTTTATTGATTTCTGGCTCCGAATTGCCAAACTGCACTGTCTGCAAGACTTCGACTTGCTTTGTGCCGTCTACCGGCTGCTACTTCAACTCTTCTCTTCGTTTGTAGTTCTCATCAAATCGTAGGAACTTCGTTTTTGGCTAGCATTATGTTTAGCTTCAAAATTGGCACCTCCGGCGTTTACTTTTGAAACCACGAATAGAAGCGCAACTTGTTCGGCAAAAATGAACATGGGACTGTTGTGCCCCCAGCTCAAACTCCAGTTCTCTCTGACTAGAAAATCCTTTGCTTTCGGAACTGAAGTGCTCGCAGTTTGGTGCAAAATCCAGAACAGACATTGGCGTGTGCTTAAAACTTAACTTAGTATACTATATAAAAGAGAGTAAGGACAAATCCATCCATTGACTGTGTATTCTAACTATACTCAGGCGAACCACGTCAAGCGTACCACATATCCTCACTAGGGATATGAAAAGGCTAGTAGAAACTGAATTAGCGATGATTGCCTATGATACCGCCCTGTTGACCTAGTATGTAGCATATGCTTAAATAATACTGAAATACCAAAAAATTGGAAAATGTCGATGTTGTATTGCTGATACACGCACACAACTTCCTTTTACAGTGATCTTATAATTAGTTAAAAATTTCATTTTTAATTTTTAAGCATTTGACAAACATATTCAAAAATTACAAATTCTATAAAAACGGTACAAAATATAGCGTTAGTTGAAGAGACATTTTCTCTAGAATTTTAAGCTGAATTCAAAAATTTAATCATATACCGGGTGTTCTATTTAAAAAAGGAGTTAATAAAAAAATAGAAAAGAAACAAGAGAAGCCCAATTTAGAAATATTCAACTGGAAAATTACCTAACTCACATTAATACACTTTAAAATTGTAATAAAAATCGTTGGAGCCGTTTTTGAAAAAATCGAAAAATACTGAAAAATCACAAGAGTAAACACCTACTTTCGGTTATGCGATTTTCTTCGATATAGTTTCAA
>CALNHX010001086.1:0-253281 GCA_940337035.1 Agriotes lineatus
ATTCTGTATTTCTCACTGCGGAAAACCTTTTTTTTTATTTACGAAGGATCTCTGGGTTTGTATAAATTGAAAAGTGGTCACCCTAGCCACCTCACAGGCGTCAGTCCGTAAAATGGCTTGTGGAAAAAAGGTCAAAGTGGAGGAATTCTGGATGTTTGAGATTTAAAAATGATTAGTTGTGCAAAATATCGAAAAAATTTGGTTAAACAAAATTCTAATTAATTTAGTATAATCAAATCATTTTCATTGATATATTTTTTGAAATAAAACTAACAAAATCGAAATGTAGAGAAGTGCTAAAAATCAGAAGGGGGGGGGGGGGATTTTGGTATTCCACAAATGAGTCGTTAACATATAGAAGGTCATTAAATTAAATGAGTGTAAATTGACCCTAGTACTAGTATACTGCACTAAAAATTAATCGCTTATAAAAACAAAATCGCATTAGGGTGCGGTCCAAGCTGTTGAGAACCACTGGCTAACACAAAAACCTTGATTAGGTAAATCAGATAAGAGCACATTAACCTCTTAACACGTAATGCATCAAATGCGACTGAAATACCCAAACAACTGTTCTTTGCTTCTGCATTTCATCCAAATTCGATTTTACCGGAACCACCTTTGCGAAATTATGTTCATAAAAATTCATGCCAGTGACCGTCAATCAGTTTAAACAAATAAATGTTTTAATTTTTTCTAAATTAGTATCAATTTCTGACGTATAGTTTATTCTGCAAAGCTGTTCCATTTGATGTCCTTTTACTACCCTTAAATTTAATGACTATACTTATGAATCACCCTGTATAATTACCAAAATAAAGCCAGACGTTCCGGAATTCAAGTTACATTTTATGCTAAAAAAATAAATAAATATGTTAATGTGAGCAGTTACTTAAAAATTCTTTGTTTTTAAATTATAAAAGAAATATATCTAAATATTTCTCCAGGTCGAAAATTTCTTTAGAAAATAAATTCAGAAAAAGAGCGTATGCTCGTTTACTTTGTGGTTTTGAGATCAATATTTTTCAACATTATTCTTTGAAGAACTTATTTGACTCCTATAGTGTAAATTATTTGTTGATATACATTCGAGATAGCGATTTAGTTTACATATTTATAGTTTTTATTACACAATTCAGATTGGGCACCTGCCAGGGATAGAAAGTATTGCATAACAAAAACAGGTCTTAGGCTTATATAAAGAGAAAAGGCCAGAAGCTACTTGTATTTATGCTTTTATTATCTTTAATATATAATAGAAATTCAGGTTGTTCGGGGCAATTTACTTTCATTCTGTGGATTCATTTCTTTTATCATTTACATCTGCTTCAACCGTAATTCGTTCAAACAAATTAACAAGTTTGTATGTTACAGATTAGTAGACGGACTACCGGTTTAAAATAATATTTGAACCCTATTTCAAAAATGCTCATTGTTTTGGAATTTTCAAAAGTTGTATAATGAAAGTAAATTTTTAAGTTTATAGCAATCGATATCTAATTAATTTATGTTCTTTACATAAAACTTGTGCGTAATAGCTGCAGCCAATGTAATAATAATTACTGAAGCTGCTAAAATGTCAAATGTTAGAGAAGCGTAGCAGCATTATTGTTGGAACTATTTCCAAATTTGCATTAGCCAGTAGTAAATGTGAATATACATAGCAGACCGTAATGAAAAACTTACTTTCAGCCGTGAAATTTGGTCGGATGTCGAAGAAGCAAAGAGAAAAGGTAGAAGATGAAGTCCGATTTCACAGAGCACAACTTAGGGCACAGAACGATTCTGCACCAGATAGTTCAGTTTTCGAACAGCAGACGCCCTCCAGCAGTGATCAGCTGCACCACAGCTACAATGGAGGGTAAGTTAACATGGCATCTTCATCGCTCCACTTTTTCAAACCTGTAGGTTATCATTTATCAGACATTTTACTAATATTGCGTTTGCAATATAAGTATTTTTGATCAACAAAAGTTTAGAACAGGAGAGGCCATGAAATTAAACTGCATGTCTTAGCTCGTATCAGATATCAAATTATATGTTGATGTTTATTGATTACTATTTCTGTTCAAAGAAGTAAGCTTGGGTGTTCAATTACTAACTGATTTTATATTCTAGCAGGAAAATCTGTTACAAATTTAATAGCCATAATAGCGACACTTGTGTTTGGGTGTGAGCTAAGACATCAATTTTCTTAGCCTTTTAAAACTTGAAATGCCATTAGTGTTTTAAAATAAAGATACGGTACCTACAAGATCTGACAGTTTAATTTGCGAATTTGTTTCCTTTCACTAGTATGTTACATATTACTGGACTACAATGTCGTTTTTTCAAAGTACTTCTTTTGTAGCGTTACATGTGAATTCTAATGTGTCTTCCATGCTGGCTGATAAAAAGTTCTGGAATTTATTTATTGTGGCTGTCTTTACAGCTGGAGATAAGGTTTGGTAAGTGTGTAGAGTTTGTCGGTGAAGAACCCTTTAATTAGGGGAAGAGGTGTTGTCATAGTGTAAAATTCAAGAGTATTTTGTGGATGAGGCAAGTCAAGAAATGTTGAGCTTTGATTTAATTGAACGTTGACATGACCAAGATCACGTCTTGAGGTTGATATTGGAGAATTTTTTTAGTATTGGTCTTAGTCCAAAATAGATCAAGAATAGAACAATTTTTGGTTTTGTTCTTGGCAGTTTTGTTTGCAGTTTATTAAAATATTAAAAATGGAACTAAGCTTATTTGCAAAAGTAATTTTAGGTACATATATGCTTCAAAATTAGAGTAACTTTTTATACATCTTCAAATTGGAACCAAGACTGAGACTGAGAATCTTGTTTATGTTTGTCATAGGACTAGTGATATTCGTCTGGTTTTGGCGTTTTAATGTTCCATCTTGGTCTTGAAAATCAAGGCAATACCAAGATTAGATGAGATGTGTTGAATTTCTAACTTGGACTGGTAAAATATTTTTAACTATGGAGAATTTGAAGAAGTCTTTTATGCATTTTATGATTCATCACCAGTGGTAACACAACTGAGGAAGTCATTTTATCTTTCCAATAGGATGAGTTGTTTTGCTACCACTTTTATATGTATTTTGTGCATATTCAAATTTTTTTGTTAACATTTTCTCAATGAATTGTTTCCGTAATGAACTCTATATCACTGATGGTTAGCAAGAATAATTTTCTGAATTTTTTCTTCAGTTCTGCTAGTTGTTGTCTTCCTGCCACCAGTTATAATTTCATGACTCTTAAAGAACAACTTAACTGATTTAAAAATTGTTGTTTCTGAAAGAGCTTTGCCCCATTTAAACCAGCACTAACATGTTCTGCATTTTGATTCCCTGCCTGATATTCAAATTTGCCGCATGGATGTCAAACTACTAGTCGAGTAAGAAGATAATAAAACAACAGGTTTACAAATTAAATTGTCAGACTTTGCAAAACAAAAAACTCCATAATTTTACGTACACCTTAGGCAATTTAGGTGTTTTAAATTTAAAAAATTGTAAAGTAAGAAACGAATGATACTGATTTTCAAGTTAGCATTACCTTTAACATGAATTTGCTCAAATTTATTTCACGTAACTCTCTAAAACAGAGATGAGTAGTTCATTCTTTTTAAACTTTTAGAATCAAAGTCGAGAGAGTAACAGGACACAAGACTTTGACTAACTTTTTTAGGTATGCATATAACAGTGAGGTTGGTACCTACACCCCCACTTATTACACGAGTACAACCCAAGTGCCAGCCAATTCCATGGGTTATGATATATCTGCAGACTATGTAGATAGCACGACGGCATACGACCCTCGGCCGGGCCTGGATGCTCTAAGTGACACAGGAAGCCTCATGGCCAATGTTGTAACCACAGGTATGATGCTTTTTTGATAGTAAATGGAGTCCTAAAAATATTTAACAGTCGCCCGCGCAGCGGCTTGAGCTGCAGGCTACCTTTAAATATTGTTAGTGATTCATTGTTAGTAATCATAAATCATTTGGGTTTACTGGAGTTGTCCATCACCCCAAATCGCTCCACGAGTCTAATATCGAGTTGGTATAGGGAATACTAATACAAATAATGGTGCCGGTGGTGGTGGGAAACAGGCGCTTTCCATGTCAGACACGCGTGCTTTCAAACGAGTAACGCAAACCTCTTCAAATGCGACATTGTCAGGTGGAACGATGGTGTCCGTAAAGCAGGAGGGCACTCTGCAGGAGAATTTGGTGCCCAGTTATGTAGATAGTACCACGTTTCTTAATTCCCCCAATGTACAGCAGCAAACAAACGTAAGGCAGCAGAATAATGCCCAGAGTATACAGCAGAGAAGTGGTGATGATTGTGAGCCCGTTTCGTTACCCAGTAAGTTGAGGCTGATGTGTGTAGATCCTTCCTTAGTGTAACCGCCTTTGATGTGTTCTGTTTTGTTAAGGTGTAGCTGATTCTTCTGAGTCTTGTGTGTTTGCTCGATCGTGCACTTCTTTTGTTATTTACTTATGTTGACCAGGAAAAATAGTTTATTACATTTTGTGTAGAAACTGTACATGATAAATGTGTAGGAATTTCATTAGTTTTGAAACAAAATTTAATACATATGGAGATGAGACAATTTTTAAAAACCTTGATTTGTTATGCATTAGATGTACTGCTTCCTTTTTAATAAAATAAACAACCAGCAACTAATGCAGTAACTGCATGCTTATAATTCTTCACATAACCTAATTGAAATATGCCAAATTTTATTTATGTTTGTTTTTTTTATATGAATAATTTAATTTTGTTACAACTTACACATTTTTAGTAAAAAATAACACGTAGAAATAATAGATTTTCCTCTTCCATATGGGGAGAATATGAAAGTTTGCTATAGCAGGTATCAGCGCATGTGTAGGTTCATTTTGCTTTTATATACGTCTTGCAAAACTAAACCTATATGCTTGAAAACTTATGGGAGTATGTATGTCGGTCTTACTTGTATTATTAGTAACATTAATATTGTAATCGGATTGACATCTATAAAATTTTTTGTGTAAATTCTCAGGAAAAGAAATTGAAGAAAAACAGTCATAAAATTGAAACAATATTGCAATTACGAAAAAATCACTGTAGTAATTGGTGGTTTAAAATGATACATAGGAGAACCAGTACTTGGTTATTTAGTGTTAAAGTGATCCTGTACAAATTTCACATATGATACTGCTTTTGGTATACAGATGGCACTAAAGTATTACAGGGATGTTCATTTTAATTCATTGACTGGACTGAAAAAAAACGATAATGATTTTGTGTCAAGATCACAAGAGAGAAGCGTTTTATTTTCATTATTTCCACTATACTGCATATAAGAACTCTTATTAAATATATGATTCTTAAAGCTATGATTAGCCTTGAAATAGCAGTAGTCGGTAGTACCGGTTTGGTTGATGTAATTGAATATTTCAAATTTATCTAGTGATTTTGTTGTTCTTTAATACAGGTGTTTAAACATAATAGATGTTTTCTTCAATTACAAGTATGTGTCTTATTGTGAATATTAAAGTAAGGAAAAGTTAACAAACGTCTTCATATATTTAAATGTGTACCTATAGAAAATATTAGTGAATTGGGTTTTTGCAACTTCCTCTTCACATTAGTTTAGATTAGTCAGAAAGAACAGCATATACATTTAAATATTGTCAACAGTCGTCGAGATTAAAACTAGTTATAGAAAATGAGTTATAAGACAAAAGTTTTGTTTAGAAATTGTGCAGATCCGATCATGTAGTTCAAAATTGTGTTTAATATAATTATACAGGTGCAAAATTTCTTTGAATTTAATACACAACACAATCATACCTGGAAATTCTTATTATAAAACTTGTGACTTTATTTATATCTAATTATTTATTTAAGAACACATGTTTTAAATAATTCTAAATTTATACACATTATATCAAAAAAGTAAACCTTGTAAATTCATTTTAAATTATATTTTAAACTCATAAGTAACATTTATATTAGAGGGTCTGTCAGAAATTAGAATCTATTGTTTTAACAATACTAATTTTCTTATTCATTTACCTGTATTCTATTTTATGTAATTAAATTCTGCTGCTTAATTTCATCTACTACAGCCTACTAATCCTTCCAAAGCCAATTTGCACGAGTTTTATGCAGGGCCATTCTGTTTAGATCCCAGCCAGATATCAGAACTGCTAGCAAAGACAATATCAGACGCACATGCCCGCACATGCCTGTATTCACTAGAACACATACATGAGATGTTCCGCAAGCCAAACGACCTGTCCCGGCTGTTGTTCTACAAAAATATGGCGCACGAAGAGCTGTGGCTTGAATGCGCTCAGAAGCTCACCACCGTAATACAACAAATCATCGAGTTTGCCAAGATGGTGCCTGGGTTTATGAAGTTGTCGCAAGATGACCAAATAGTACTTCTCAAAGCAGGTAAGGTTGAAATTTGTATTTTCAATAACACGGTTTTTAACATCTCTTTCCTCTAATAATAGGCAGCTTCGAATTAGCAATTCTGCGGATGTCGAGATATCTGGACTTATCCCAGAACTGCGTGCTGTACGGAGACACGATGCTGCCACAAGACGCCTTTTTCACATCAGACACGGCCGAGATGAAGTTAGTCACGTGTGTGTTTGAAATGGCTAAGAGTATAGCTGAACTTAAATTAACAGAGACTGAACTTGCCCTTTATTCTGCTTGTGTTCTTCTTTCACCGGGTTAGTTGCACGCACTCTTAAGTGTTCCCGAATCTATCGTTTTGTTTTGCAGATCGACCAGGGTTAAAAGGAGTAGGTGAGATCAGTCGACTCAGTCAGGCAGTCATTCGGGCCCTCAGAATAGAGCTCGAGAAAAACCACTCGCTTCCAATCAAGGGCGACGTTACCGTTTGTGATGCCTTGTTGACTAAGATACCTACGTTACGGTAAGCTTTGCTTCTGCAAAATGTGGCCAGTACTAATTGAAAGCTCTCTACAGGGAAATAAGCATGTTGCATATGGACGCGTTAGGGAAGTTGAAGAGATCCGCACCCCATCTAGAATTCCCCGCACTTCATAAAGAACTTTTTAGTGTAGATAGTTGAGAAATTACATCTTCATCTCCTGAATTGTAGAAAGCAGCCTTGTGCAGACACGGTAAGCGACGCTCATTTTTCAGGCAACTGTGTTGTACCCATTTTTATGGTGTAAAGAATACAAGGTCAAACGTTCCGGAGATGCGCAGTCGTTCAGAAAGTAGAGGGGAGATGTTAACCAATCCCCAATGCGCCTAGTCAGGAAATCCATCATCATGGTGTAACCATGGCCACGATCGTATATTATTGCGGGCACTGTCAGTCGATGTCAAATTCGAGGTTAGCAGGTTAGGTTAGTAACCTAACCTCGAATTTGACATAGACATCGTCTTCAACAATACACTTCAGTACCACCATTCGTTCCCTTTGTGGGCCCATTCCTTATTGGTTGAATTTGGGGCTCCGCCCACAATGCATCCATTCTGCGGAACGTTACACCTTGTATTTTATGCACTATTCCCATTTTTATGTTTTGTTGTATGCTGTTGCTATGTAACTGTTTGCGGTAAAACCTTAAGGGCCGGTTGCAGAAAGCAATGTTAAGTCTGGTGTTAGCTAACATCGCGTCAAAGTGAACAGAAACGAATCAAATCTCAAATGCTTATGGTAACTAATACATTAGTAAGCAAAATTTGATGCGATTTTGTTCACTTTGACGCGATGTTAGCTAACACCAGACTTAACATTGCTTTCTGCAACCGGCCCTAGATTTTTTATTATATTTCTTATAAAATAGATTTAAGTGTTATTCAAGCACATATTTGGAGAATCATTCAATATTACATACAGAGTGGTCAGATTTTATTTTATAGATAAGTATAGGTGTTAGAAATAGACATAAATAGTGACAATTTATTATATTTTTATTTATTTTAGTTTAACGACATTTGAGTGCCGCAAAAAACTTCAGAGATCATTATTAAAGCTGATAATTATATGCACTGAAATGTACGAAAATATTCGTTTGTTAAGTATATGCACCCAAACTTACAATATATGCAAATAATATGCTCTAATTTAAAAAAAATAAGTAGAAGTATTCTAAATAATGTAAATTTTTTAAATTATTTTGTATGAGTATAACTTTTATTCAAAGTTTCATTTAAACGTTTGACTATATAAACATGGGCTGCCAATGCCAACTTCACGTTGTAAGCCAACATAAAAATAAGATTTCCCTAGTGTTGTAATATGACCGGTCATTTATTTTTGTGGTAAGTGACCTTTTAATGTGACCGGTAATTGACCCGGATATTTAAGGTCATTTTTAAAAATTGCTAAAACCAGTGTGGTTCAATTGCTTATGTCATAAGCTTCAAAATGATGGGTAATATGACTAATATTGAGATAATAGTAATAATATTAAAAAACAATTAGGTAATCCATAATTGAATAATTTAATCTGAAAAAGACAGAAAGTAAAAAAAAACCTCTAATAAATTATACCACCAAATTTTATAATTTTATTGATCAATCAACAGTATTATATATTTGTATTTTTCTTATGTTTTTCAGTTTTTCTTAAAAAATTTTAAAACCATTTTTCAAATACAAAATTCTCGGTCTTGCTTCCTGGTTTTCATTAAGTATTAGTTTCATGATTTACTTCAATGTTTTGAACTTCTTGATAATCTTCATCTACTATTGTTATTTCACAAATTTCTCGATTTTTATTTTCACTCTCAACATTTTCATAGTCGTGTTTATTATTATTATTGAATTCAACAGTGTCATACTCTATAGCAGATTCACTGTTACTTTCGTTATCAGACTCCACGTAATCACAATCTGTGTCATCTTTATGTAATGTTTCTTTTTTCTCTTTGCCTTTGTTACCCTTAAGTACACTTTTCACTTCCTCCGGACAGTTCTTGCATTTTTGTAGATGTTTTAACATTCTACTTGCATGGCTTATGTAACTGGTATTGCAAAACTGACAAATTACATGTTTTTTGCCATTTTTATTAATTTTTATAAAATAATTCCACACTAAACCTTCTGGCTTAGACATGATGTTGAAAGGACTTTGAGGTTATGTTTCAGACAACGCGCGAAAACGGTGTCACTTGTAAAAATGACCGGTCATTTATGAAAGTGTCCTGACCAAATTGAACACATAAAATATGCAACCTGACCGGTCTTGAGAAATGACCCACAACACTAGATTTCCCCTAACACTCGAAATTTGACTCTTGAAATGGGTTCTATGTTGGCTGATTCCTTATAGATTGCTTCTATGGGAAAAGTGGGGGTTGCTGGCAGATTCTGTTTATATAGTCAAATATTTTAACAGAGACTTCCCTTTTCCTCTGTTTATTTCGATAAGAGCACTGCACTCTAGCGGCAGAAAGTGAAAATATACCGGGTGACAATAAGACCAGAGCCAAGCTTCTATTTCCGTTACTTATGAATGAATTTGAATGAAATTTGACACAAGGATACTAGACATAATTTCGGATTGACATACAAATATAATCAAAATGGCGGACTTCCGGTTTCACCGGAAATAACACTAATTTTGATTTTTTAAATGGATCATCGTATATATTTTACGTTTTTCGCATTTTACGACTCAAATTACATACAACAGTGCTGTCGAATTTGCTTAGGTATTACACAGAAATATTTAAAAAAAAAATTATTATTCTTCAACTTTAGATAAAGATAAAGTAGTGCATGATGCATATCGTTAGCTTCGTAATTAAATATGCTGTTTAATGGCAGGATGGCCCTTGGTAGATGCCATTTACAAAAAGTGACTTTTTCTCAAAAAACGTGTTTAGCAAACTTTGTTCTTTTAGTAAAGGTTTGTTATTGACTTCATTGATCAAATAGCTATTATTATTAGTTGCTAGAGTCAGTTAGAACATATTTTTCTAACTCAGAGCCTTCTATCGTAAAAAATAAAAGTTGAAAACAAATTTTTTATATGAAAAACTGATAATTCGGTGCGACTAGTTTATTTAATTTGACTTGAAGATTCCGAAAAACCTAAAATATATAGGGTGATCCGTTTAAAAAATCAAAGTTGGTATCATTTCCGGTGAAACCGGAATTGGGTCATTTTGACTATATTTATCGGCCAATCAGAAATTATCTCTAGTATCTTCATATAAAATTTTATCTAAATCGATTTATAAATAAAGAAAATATAGGCATGACCCTGATGTCGTTGTCACCCGGTATATCTCAATTGCACACAAAAATTTTATTAATAAATTTAATGAAACAGTAAATTTTACAAAAAAAGTTCATACATTACAAATGATTTCTTTTATAGAAAAATTCTTGTCAGCTAATTTGTTAAGTTTAAGATAAAACATTGAAAAATTGTAAAAATATATTTCGACTATTATAGAATTCTTCAGTTTACATATTTTTATAAAATATCTGTAAGGTAAAATACATAATTAGTTTATTAAAATAACAGAGTATGATGATAGGAGAGTGAACGAAGTTTTTAACCTCAATAATGCAAAAACTTACCTTTTTAGTCAAAAGTTCATGTCCTAAATTTAGTCGTTATTTATTAATAGTTTTTATTATTCAAAATTAGCAAAATATTCCCATCAGGATTATTTTTATAGTAATCAAGAAGAATTATCTGGGAAAAATAAAACAAATAACGAATGAATAACTTTGATAATCCATATGGATTTTAATAAACTAATTATATATTTTACCTTACAGAGATTTTACAAAAATATGTAAACTGAAGAAGACTATAATAGTAGAAATATATTTTTACAATTTTTCAATGTTTTATGTTAAACTTAACAAATTAGCTGACAAGAGTTTTTCTACAAAAGAAATATTTTAAATAAACAGCTGTAATTTTAAACACAATTACAAATTATTGCTAACTATAACCAAATATGCAAAATCCAGAAAATATGCTCAAAAACGTATAAATATGCAAAATGAAACTTGGCTTGAACGATTTGTTTTCACATAATTAGTATACATACGCAAACAGTTTCGCTAGCATATTAATTATACAAAATATGCATTTGCCATATAATATCAGCTTTAATCATAATAGTCAAATTTTGATTTGGTGGAAATTTTACCACTCAAGATTGAATTTATTTTGTTTAAAAACTTCAGGTTAAACTTTGATATTTTGATATTTTCATATCGTGGTTTCTCAAAATTTAGAGAGAAAAAATGATGTAGTGTTTGTTTCAAGTATAAATTAGTAAAATAGTTAAAGCATTCTTTTGAAGACTCAGCTGCGATATTGGAATAAATTTTGAATTATAATTACAGATTAAAATTTTTGTATTAAGGAACTTTTCTAGTTCATTTAGCCAGTTCTTCTTTATGGTAAATAATTCAAACACTTTTAGCATATTATTTAAATTTTCAATAATTATAATGTATTGCGAATTAAATTACAATATTTTTGAAAATTACTTTCTACAGGGTTTGGGGGGGGGGGAGGTATTTCGGAAACTATGAGAGTTACATAAAATTTTTTTATACAAAAGTAATAAATATGAAGGTGGCTCAAAAGAACGAACAAAATTTTCTTTTTATCGAACACCCTATATTTCGATGGCGTGCAGCAGGCATTAAAATTAAGTAAGTAAGTAATGCTAATTACTGTAATATAAAGTTGTATGGGTCTAGAGTGAACTCTTTTGGAGATATTAATGATTTTATGTAAAAAAATGCTGGATTTCAGGCGGCTGCTGTTAGTAACGGAAAACAATTGAGTGCTATACAGAGTAGGTACCCAAAATCGGCAAATTTAACAAAAGCCTGTATATTTTTGTATTTCTGAAAAGCCCTTTTAATGAGCTTTCTTTTCATATCCTACTTCATACTTCAAAAATGAAAAAACCAAATTATTTCAGAAGTGTTCAAAACCAATTTTCTGGGAAAATAGAACTTTGTGAATTTTTTAAACTGTAGAATAAAATAAGTTACATAACTGCCAGTTAAAAATCTGACCAATCGTGTTACTAATGTATTAAAATCTACATATTGGCTTGATTACTTACTAAACGTGTTATTAATTTGTTTGTGATCCAAGTAAGACACTAAATTTAGTAATGGAAAATTACAGAATTAAAAACGCTGCTTTGTTTCAGATTCCTTCATACTGAATGTATCGGCCTTAATATATAATAATATAAACTACGTTAATATGAGATAAATTTTATTGTTGTGACATAGCAATTAACTTAAGAATTGCAGATCTCTATTAGTATTATTTAAGAAACTGCAGAGGCTCTAGAACCAGGCCCTGATTTCAAAGTACAACTATTTGTTTGTTGTTTGTTATGCCTATTCAGTGTGTTGTTGTTGTGGTTCTCTGAGTTTTGAATCCTTGGTGCTGATTTGCGTTGACGAACTTGAAATTCTGCAGTTTTTTAAATGACGCATTTACCTATCGTAATCTGCCACTTAACATAAAAGCTATACACATAAGAGTTAAATCTATACACTATAAATATATATAAACACTGTCATAAAAATTAGCGTAATCGAGCGATTAGGTTTATATAACATAGCTTTAGACTGTGTCTATATACGTAAGTATACCGAAATATATAACGTCACTTTAGTTTTAGAATTCTCCCTAGCTAACATATACAATATAGAAGACTGTATGCTTAAATAAGAAAGTTACGCTATTTTTTATAACAGTGCCTTTAGTTAAGTTTTACTTGGTGACACATGGTTTTATAAATAAATATATATAAAGAGATGTATATGTATAAAGTATATGAGAAATAGAACATAGAGTATTTATGAAATAGAAATATATATGATATACGTTTATTATGTTCCGTTTTATTTAGACTCATCTTCGTCGAATTGTTTGTATTTCTGACACTTCATGATTTGAAATAATCAAAATTCGGTTTGTGATTCATTTCAAACGCAACTTACGTTATTAAAACTATTATATTAACAATTCTGTCAGCTATTTCTAGTGAGTACCTGAAAAGTATTCCTCATTTGTAGCATTTAACTGCATTTTATAAAGCACGCCCCTACGGTAACGATGTCTTTTGCTTAGTACGACATATAAATGTCTCGGGTAAAGGTAGATCTGCGTCGTTCACCCCTTAAGGAAAATTCTTTTCATCCTTCGTGGCAATATCGTTCGATTATTCTCTAAATCCGAAATCACGCGAGACTGTTCGAATCAGGTGTGACAGAATTGTTGTATAATGATCAAATGCACTCAGAAAATGCCAGGATAAATAGTTTTAGTTAGTTCTTAGTGCTTATATTGTTAACCATTGTTAAAATCGCCAGAAGTTTTAGTGTTAGTGTTAAGTGTAACCCAGTGTTATAAAACTATCGTGTTATCTGTGTAAGTAATTGATTTAACATCACAATTTATGATTTGTATAAATGTTAAATTTTGTATAAAGGTTGGTAATTGTACGTTACACATTTTAACGATGGTTAACATACTTTTCAATAGTAAGGCTATGGGTTGATTTGTATTTAACGATCCATGTAAATTCGGAAATTGATTTCAAATACATGGCTGTGTTATATACAGAGTAACTATTTACGATTTGTAGCCTACCCTATGATGTTAACTTTTTGTTAAATAAAGTTTATAAAATAGTTTTTGTAAGCGTTTGTATGTACGACTAACTGTCGCCCTGTTTGATGTCTTTAATAAGAAAACTCGTAGCTGTCGTTTCGACGTTGTATAAATATTTTTCAACTAAGAATCTTGTAAAATTTAACGAAAAGTTGACACGCGCCACTTGCGGTGAGTTATGACTTGTAAAGTAGCCGTATTTGTAAATTGAGGGTTTGGTAAGAAGGGTAATGGTAATGCTATTGTTAATCATTAACTGATTAAAATGTTTTTAAAACATATTTCAAGTGTACCTTGGGCTAAAACTGTATATTATATTAATTTATTAGATCGCATAATTTTTTAGTACTGGCAAAATTTTAATAGAGGTTGCTATCACTTGTTTATATATTTTATTTCTGCTCGTTATGGACGGTTTGTTATATTTGGTGATATCAAAATAGCGTCGATCATTATGTTAAGTCTAATGCCTGTTCAACATTTCAATTAATAACATATTTTTTTATGTAATAAAATAAGTTAACTTAATGTCACTTTAATTTTTAAGTGTCACCTTATACTATCTTAGTATCTGCAAATATAATGAACTGGTCGGCGGAACCAGAAATTATATATTTTTTGTAATTAATTTTTTTATTGCGCTTCGAGACTGCTGCTGTTCCCATCCTACATATTTTCACATCACGTTTTGAAATAAAACAATTTTCGATCCCTTTGATAGATAAATTGTCATTTTTCGAGTTACAGTGAACTATCGTTACTTACAACTTCCAACTCGCCTTTGAAAACCAGCAATTTAAAAAATCTGTACTGGAAAATGCAAACGATTTGGAGGATTAGAGTGGTAATAAGTAAGTATGCAACTTATAAGTTTGAATCAGCTGTACTCGCATAACTTGTAATAACTAATACAGGTTCCCACAAGCATAGGTTCCTAAGTTTAAATTTTTATGAGAGATACAAAGTAAATGGAGAAACTTTTTATTAGGTCTTTATTCAAACATAAAGTTTGAATACCTTTTGCAGACATGCAGTCCTAGACTATTAATGCCTGCAGGAAACTGGCTTTTTGAACTAGTCTGATAACTTCTGTTTTATTATAAATCATCGACACACACGTCACATTGAAATTTGTTAGTAAATACAATGGATATCCTTGTGCCTCCTTGACCCAGTTTTGTTACTTCTTGGTCCATCTCAAGCACTTTTATTTATTATTTATTTATTGTGTGTTGGGGCTGTAAACGGGACTAGTCCAAAATAGCAGCTACAATATACAGTGTGTCCCAGGATTGATATTACAAGAGGTGAGATGGTCTAAAAATTTTTGAATTTTATTTTAAGGTTCTGGGATTTGGTCCTGCTTGGTTTCAAAAGAATTTTAAGAATATTTTCAGTTTTTGAAAAATAAGTAGGCCTAGACAGGAAAGCGAAAACTATTTTATTTTCAGGTAAACTACCATTCATGTTCATGATACGGCTGCATTTTATTAAGAAAAATTGTTTAGAATGATAAATTATGGCCCTATACAAAATTTCAGAAAGATCTGTCGACTTATAAAAAACAGTTATTTTTAAGATAATTGTATGTTATTTTCAGGTAAACTACCCTTTTTGTTCATGATACGGTAAAATTTTATCAATAAAAGTTGTTTAGAATGAGAAATTATGACCCTATACAAAATTTCAGAAGGATCTGTTGACTTAGATTAAAACGTTATTTTTTAGATTAACTCGAGAACACTCGCACCGCGGTCGTTTTGTCGCTAGCGTCATATTTTCTCCCTCCTTTCTATATTTCAGCTGCAAATCCGCCCCATTTTTACAAGTCTTCTCAGATCACATTTAGTGGTTAGTCAGAGGTGAAACTGCGTAAGAGATTGTTGTTTGACGCAAAATATACGTTAGTGGTCGTTTTGACCGAATTGCGAGCTCTTAAGGAACACAAATGTTTATGATCTTATTCTTAAAAAAGTATCAGTAATAACTAGAGTCCGTCAAAATATTTCCGTATTTTTTCAAAATATAGCATAGCAAAATGGCATTAATTTTTCAAAATATGGCATATAAAATGGCACTTATTTCAAAATAAAGCATAAAAAATTGTAAGTATTTATTTCAAAAAGTTGAAATTTTGGAAAAAATCCCACAACACAAATACAAAAGACCAAGTAATCTGATAAAAACGACGGGCACAAGGCAAATAAGTGGAACGTAGGTATCCTTGGTGCATTGAAGGGGGAGAGCGCGGGGTTGTTGTTGACGAGTGGACGTAACGGGATACTTACCTGAGCATTGAGGCGCGCGACGAGCGGTCACCCTCGCCACGGGTCATCGACCTTACTACCTGGCGCTTACCAAAACTTCTCTATGTGTATTTTGAAATTTGTAAGCCCTTTTGTTGTGAATTGGCCGCATAATATTGATTTTGATTGAAACATAGCATTAAAATATGGCATTTATTCAAAATATAGCATTTATCACAAAAAAGGGCATTTTATAGCATTTATGGCACCAACAAATGTGGTTCATTCCACCCCTTACTACGTGAAATGCCTAAATACGAAATCTGGCCCCAAAGGGGCCTACAGTAAGAAACATGGCAAAATGGCATTTGACGGACTCTAATTTAGATAAATTCAAGTAAGTAATCACGCCTTCTGCTGTTCTGCTTACTATAGTAATATGATAATAGCAGGGCTGTGGAGTCGGTAACAAAAAATCCGACTCCGACTCCTGATATTTTAGTAGTTTAAATCCGACTCCGACTCCGGCAGTACTAGAATATTGATAACCCCCCCCTCCTATTCCTTTTCATCTACCTAATAAACTTTACCAGCTAATGACGAATTACACAAGTTGTGCAGAATGTGGTTGATTATAATAGATTTCATATTTACAAATATTGTATTTATGGTTTCCAGCAACGTACTGATTTCACGTACAAATACACAGAGAGGTTTACAAACGTAAATGAGGAAAAGGATAAAATTTATTTTCAAAAGAATACATTTCATGGCAAAATTTCATAAACGTGCAAATGCCATTGTTATAACAAGTAAGTTTCTTACCTGCTTACTAAACTAACAGTATTAACTATATTCCGTAGTAGATTATTTTCTGAAAGGGTCATTTACTTACCTGCCTACATAATACAAGTTTACTGAGTCATAGGAAATTCAAATAGTTGAGCAGATTTAAATTATTTGATTAAAATAATGAATTTAATGGAGTAATTTAATTAGCAAAAGTATATAACTATATATAAATAATATTTTTTATATTTTGCTAAATCAACAAAACAAATACACAAAAGAAGTGCCCTTCAAATATTGCCAATTAAACAAAACCACCATGAACAGTAACAATATAACAAAATGCTGAAATTGTTTTAACTTTTAAGATACATCTTGAAACAGTTAAAACATAAAAATAAGGTGCACTATAAAAAAGTTAGAAATTAGACGTAATACAATATAGTAATAATACGTAATATGCTTGTTTTATTGTTAATCACTTAAACAGTTGTTTGGCAAGATATAGAAAAACCGTCTACTACGTTGTACAAGGACAAAGTCGGTATTTTTTAAATAGTTTGGTAGGAATTTAAATTTACAAACGGTGATCACACTGATTCTAGAACACACTCTGCACACTCGTGGATCTATGAATTAACATATTATAGTGCACGTGCATTTTCATAAACTACCGTAAATAAAGATAAATAGATTTTTATTAACCCTGGCTCTGTCTTCAAATAGTCAGTACTACAGTCGTTCAAATAGTTTGTTAGCTTTTGGTGTTTTTATTTAAAAAAAAAAATTGTAAAGTGGGAGTCGGAGTCGGGTAATTTATACGGACTCCGACTCCGACTCCACCCAAAAAGTTCCGACTCCTCGACTGCCCTGGATAATAGTGATACGCAGTTTGTGAAATTTACGTGCATAGGTAAACTATAAAGTACATGACACGTCAAGTATTCAATTTTACCAAACGGAGCAAACTGTCTTTCTCCGTATCGTAAAATCGTACCTATGTTTACATGGGGTAATATAATGTCATAACGATATAAAATGTATATGTTACATACACAGATTTATCAAACTATGTAAAAATAACCATAAAAATAATAATATTCAACAAACATTTTAGATTGTAAAATGGGTGATTACGAAAAAGAAGTTGCACGATTACATAGACTGTGAGACGAATTATCGGACGAAGAGGAAGTTGGAGGTGTCTCAGACATAGATGAAGATTTTTTAGAAGAAAGTGAATATGACACAAATTCTGAGCAGTCAGACTATGATCAGGAAGATGATGAAAATGGGTATTCTTACGATGATATGCCGTTGTCTAAACGTTTTGATAATTATGTGGGTAAGTCTGGTATGTTGTGGTGCAAGCACCCACCAACAAGTCGTGTTGCAAAACCAAAACCAGCCAATATTATACGTTTCAATGAAGGTCCAGCAAACACTGCTAGGTTTATTACAGCTCCACTTGGCTCGTGGAAGTTATTTTTCCCTGATGAGACTATAGAAAAAATAGTTTTATATACCAACATAAAAATTCAATCTGTTCGAGCTAACCTTACACGAGAAAGAGATGCCAAGGACACTGACGCTATTGAAATAAAAGCCTTTATAAGTTTATTGTATCTGGCAGGTGTTTCACGAGCTAGTCATCTGAATCTTTCGGATTTATGGGCCACTGATGGCAGTGGTATAGAGTATTTTAGATGTGTTTTGCCGTTATCGAGATTTCAATTTCTAATGCGATGTATAAGGTTTGACCACATTCAAGATAGAGAAGTTCGAAAAAGCACAGATAAACTGTCAGCCATTCAAGAGTTGTTTGATGAATTTGTAAATAGATGTCAGCAAAATTACATGGTAGGTAAGGTCACTATATCAATAAGGTACCGCCATTCCATTCCTCGCTTGAGAATGTGAGAAAATTGTGAGATAAGGATAACAAATACAAATTTCCCAAGTGCAATAGGGAAGACACTAGTTTTTGGGGATTTTCTTTTTGATGTAATGGCACTTGTAAAGTGAGGAATCTGTTAGGTTATGTGTTTTTATCCCCAGTTGGAGAAAATTGTGCGACAAGGATAGATATAAAAAATCACTAATGGCGGTACCTTATTGATATAGTGACCTTAATGGTAGGTACAGTGGCTATATAAGGACAGTGTGGTCAATTTTGGTCCTGTTTCTGATTGGTTGTTTTAAAATCCGCCATTAAGAGTCGTTTTACGAAATCTGGTTGTTTTAAAATCCGCCATTAAGAGTCGTTTTACGAAATCACACATAGTCACACAAAATTGCTTCTAAGTCCTTTATTATTGAAAGTAGCCCCAATATGAAGTGGAATGAAATAATCCTCATAAAGTTCTACAGTATTCTGTGTAAGCGAATGCCAAATTTTCGTTTGCATAAGTAAATGTCAACGAGTTAAAATAAAATGCTTTTTTGCACTTGCGGGACTAAAGTTGGCACTTTAGTCACTTATTTCAGGTACTAAAGTAGCTCATTTTATCTCTAGGGACAGAAGTAATTACTTTAGCCCCTAGGGACTAAAGTAAAAAATGTTACCGTATCTATGGTAATCTATGGTAAATTTGGGGTTAACAGGTTAGGTTTCGCGTCAGTTTTGACATAAACTGACGCAAAACCTCATCTATTAACCTCGAATTTGACATAATTGTGTGCTCTTGTCATAATGACTTACAGTGCCACCAACTTTAAAATTTAGCAAAGGCTACTAATTTTAAAATAATTGTAACTAAAATGTCAATAAATGACGTTTAAAAAAACGGGTTTTCGTTTTAAATCTTCCTGCAACGTGAAAAAAATAGTATATGCAACTCGGAGAGAATGCTATTTTGCTTCAGTGCAATTTCTGACTCTCGGGCTTCGCCCTCGAGTCAGAAATTGTACCTCAGCAAAATAACGCATTTCTCTCCCTCATTGCATAATGTCACTTTAGTCACTTATTTCAGGGACTAAAGTAGCTCATTTTATCTCTAGGGACAGAAGTAATTACTTTAGCCCCTAGGGACTAAAGTAAAAAATTTTACCGTATCTATGGTAATCTATGGTAAATTCGGGGTTAACAGGTTAGGTTTCGCGTCAGTTTTGACATAAACTGACGCAAAACCTCATCTATTAACCTCGAATTTGACATAATTGTGAGCTCTTGTCATAATGACTTACAGTGCCACCAACTTTAAAATTTAGCAAAGGCTACTAATTTTAAAATAATTGTAACTAAAATGTCAATAAATGACGTTTAAAAAAACGGGTTTTTGTTTTAAATCTTCCTGCAACGTGAAAAAAATAGTATATGCAACTCGGAGAGAATGCTATTTTGCTTCAGTGCAATTTCTGACTCGAGGGCGAAGCCCGAGAGTCAGAAATTGTACCTCAGCAAAATAACGCATTTCTCTCCCTCATTGCATAATCTACTATTTTGCGAAAATTGTGCATTAGTCCAAATCAAAAGCTATAATAAACTATATAAATGTCTTCTTGCCAAAGATTATTGTATCAAACTAAAGAGAATTTATGGGCTACGTAACACTGAATATTCTATTCCTCTAAACCAACTGGTGGAATAAATACAACGGTTTGATTATGAATATAAAAAAAAAATGTGTTGAGTTTTTGTACGTAATCTCTATGTCGATCAACGCAAAATGTTGTCAATTTTCGTTTTCTGTTTACAAAAACACAATAAAGAAGATAAAAAGGGACACCTTGACTTAATATTCCAGTATTAGGTTGCTGGCTAAAGAGGATTTTTAATCGCTGGCAGCGATTCCTTACGTTTCACATTGTCTCTTGCCGTTTAATTCTGTTTAAGTAATATTATTGACATTCTTGTAAAATTAATGTTACACTGCACATTTTTTGACCACCTCATATTGCACTAATTTTCGCGATCGTGGGGGGTATACAGCGCTCTGCAAAGCATCTCTGAATTTCACATATGTCCAGTCCGTATAAAATGACGTTTATGTCACAATTTAGCAGGGTGACGTTTGTCTTACAATTTAGCAGGCCGTGCACAGAACAATACCTAAGGGCGTGGCTGGTTGTAGCAAATACGACTCTTAATGGCTGCCTTTTTTAAAATTGACCACACTGTCCTTATATAGCCACTGTAATGGTAGGGGAAGATACAACAGCAGACGAGATGTTGGAAGCCTTTCGTGGTTGGTGCAGTTCTCGACAGTATATAAAAAGCAAACCTGCACGATATGGGTTAAAAATTTTTTCATTGGCAGACTCACATACCTACTATACAGTAAATATGGAGGTTTATGTAGGAACACAACCAGATGGTCCTTTCAGAACCGATAATAGTGCCAGCAGCATTGTCAAAACGGTTAGTAAAACCAATTGTTCGATCAGGGCACAATATAACTATCGACAATTGGTTTACTTCCCAGGACTTGATTTGGCCCAGGACTTACTGAAGGAAAATTTGACCATAGTGGGGACTATTAGGAAAAATAAAAGAGAACTACCAGTGGAATTTGTCAACTCAAAGAACAGAGATGTGAAGAGTACGATTTTTGGTTTCACAAGTGATATTACTCTATTATCATATATCCCTAAAAAAGGTAAGACGGTTCTGTTGATATCGACGACTTATCACCAAGGACTAGTTGAAGATAATCCAGACAAAAAGCCAGCAATTATATTGTATTATAACAAAACCGAGGGTGGTGTTGATAAGGTTGACGAGATGAAAGGGAGTTATTCGGTTTGACGTAAAAGTGCTAGATGGCCCCTTACAGTTTTCTTCTCTATGATGAACAGAGCTGGAATCAATAGCCAAATTATATTTGAGTTTAACACCAAAGCAAATCTAAAAAGACGTATATTTTTAAAAAACCTTGCTAAAGAATTATGCAATGATTACATCCACAGACGATTGACAATGAATATTCCTATGAAAATTTGAAGCAGTATCCGTAATGTGCTACAAATCAGTGATCCAGCAACTGCAAGGGCTAGTGGTATAGTAGGGAGATGTGAATATTGCTCTGCAAAGAAAAATAGAAAAACAACTACAACTTGTAGGACTTGTTCAAGGTACATTTGCAAGGAACACAGAGTTGATATATGTCTGAGGTGCGTAGGAGGTGAAGAAGACTAAAGCATTTAAAATAAAATACTTTTATAAGATTATGTTTTTTTTTCAATAGTTTTGTAATTTTTCTATATGTATTTCCATGTATTAGAATAACTTGTTGTTAGCAATAAAACGATTGCTTATGTGTATATTATTGTAATAAATTAACAAAACGAAAGAAATGATTATATCGGACAGAGGATTACATTTTCCAAAGTTGGTCAAAACGACCGAGTGCAAGCGCTAACGCAATTTTTTAGGCACGAGCGTTCTCAGGTTAAATAAATTGCATTTTAAAAAAATGACGGTTAAATCTAAGTCTACAGATGTTTCTAAAATTTTGTATAGGGTCATAATTTCTCATTCTGAACAACTTTTCTTCATACAATTTTGCCGTATGATGAATAGAAAGGGTAGTTTACCTGAAAATAAAATAAAATAATTTAAAAAATAACGGTTTTTCCTAATTCAACAGATCTTTCTGAAATTTTGTATAGGGCCATAATTTATCATTATGAACAACTTTCCTTAATAGAATTTTGCCGTATCATGAGCAAAAAGGATAGTTTACCTGAAAATAAAATAGTTTTCGCTTCCCTGTCAAGGCCTACTTGTTTTTCAAAAACTGAAAATATTCTTAAAATTCTTTTCAAACCAAGCAGGACCGAATCGCAGTACCTTAAAATAAAATTCAAAAATTTTTAGTACATCTCACCTCTTGTAACATCAATCCTGGGACACACTGTAATAAAAGTTACATTTAATTTAAAAAAAAATTTTTTATTTTTTTTTTGCCGTTCAACAATAATTTTGGAGCATCAATTCTTGAAATGGTTTCTTACAAAAGCAATGCTATTTTGAAATGCATCAATATTGTTTAATTGGTTTACTGTATCGGACATCCTATTGGGAGGTGAGTTTGAGTTATAATTCGTTCGTGAAAATGCCTTATAAACAATTAATTTGTTTCCTAGGCTGTACGTAGGTATATTTAGGTTAATTAAAGCTAGCAAAGGAGGTGAGTCTATTACTGATTTTAATATTTTTATAAAAATTATAACATTCAACGACCTTCTATCTCTGATTGTTAGCATTTTAAAATATTTACAAGATGATAAATAAGTGCTGTTTGAATTCGATTAATGTAGATTAAGTAAAATGGGTTCCAAATGCAACTGCAATAATTCAAGATGGAATGAACATATGAGTTATAAACGGTAATGATGCTATTAGAATTGGTGAAGTATCTGGTTGCTCTGACTATAAATCCCAACATTTTATTTGCCTTCTTACAAATAAAATCGACATGATTGTCAAAACTCATTTTTGAATCAAACATTACTCCCAAGTCCTTCACCACTTTCACTTTTGATAATTTTTGATTAGAAATATGATAAGAGTGCATAATTTTATTAACATTTCTCGTGAATGTTATTTGATAAAATTTAAAATAATTTAAAAATAATTGATTGTTTTGGCAGTATTCAACTAAATTTACGAGATCACTTTGTAATTTAAGGCAGTCTTCCATGCAGGTAATTTTTTTGAATATCTTTCAATCGTCTGCATATAGCAATATTTCAGTATTTTGACAACAGTCAATAATATCGTTGATATATAAAATAAATAATAGAGGCTCTAAGTGAGATCCTTGGGGAACCCCTGAGGTTGTAAGGAAAAACTTTAAGCAAAGCCCACCTATTGATACTGCTTGTGAGCGATTTCGAATATAAGAGCAGACCCATCTGAGAAGTGTGCCATGAACATTAGATTTAGCAAGTTTTTTGAGCAAAATATAATGGTTTATTTTGTCAAATGCCTTACTAAAATCGGTATACACAGCATCAACCTGGGAACACACATCCATAGATTTAAAAATATAATTTGTGTAACATAATAAAATCGTTTCCACAGATCTATTCTTGAGAAATCCATGTTACAAATTTATATTTTGTTTTACAGAAGAATATATTTCATCTATTTTCTTGAAGATTTTAGGTATAAAAGAACTATCTCCTGATTTAAATATAGGTATTATAATGGATTTTTTCCAGTACGTTGGAAATATTCCACTCGCAAGTGATTTTTTAAACAATATTGATAAAGGAAATGTAAAGCCATTACAGCAGCATTTTAGCAGCAATGAAGGTATGCCGTCTAGACCAGGTCTCTTATTTTTGTCAAGTGATCGTAACCTATTATGAAGTCTACAAGAATTTATTAGGTTTTCAGCAAAATTATAGTCATGTGAAGAGGTTTGAAACAAATTTAGGAAGTCGTTCAAAAAATTATCGTCATTTTCGTAAGCTGATTTGAAGAACAATGCAAATAAATCTGAAACCGACTGGCCATCATCTGCTGTTTTTCCGTTATAGTAGAGCTTGTGTGGAATATTAGATGAGTTGGATTTTTTAGATTTCATAAATTTCCAAAAATATTTAGGATTATTTGAAATACTTTTTTGTGTCCGTTTTATGTAATTTTTATAATCCTTAGCTATTAAAAGTTTACTACGGCCTCTAAGAGTACTGAAAGTTGGATAATCTAATTTATTGTTATACTTGTTCCACTTTTTATGATATTTTTTCTCTTCTTTTATAGTAGCAACGGAATACCAAGTCGGAAAACGGCTATTACTATTAATTATTTCATTCAATCTCGTATAGAACACCTCAACGGCCGTATTGACATCCAATTTATCCAATAATGCACTCCAATTAATAGACATCAAGTCGTCATCTAATTGTATAAAATTTGAACGAGAAAGATAAAGTTGCATAGGTACTTGATTGTTGAGTGATTTATCCTGAACATTCAAATTTAATTATATTTCAAGTGATGGATGGTGATTGTCTTCAGGAACTAAGAAAAAAATACTTCTAATCACTTTTATTGCACGATCACTGTTGTTCAGAACCAAATCAAGTATTTTGTTGTTAACATTTAAGTGAGAGTTATACTGAATGAGCCCGCAGAACGACGCAGCATCAATAAAATAAATCGACTTCTGATTGCAGTAATTTGTTGGTTGTAGAAACAATGTATTTTTGTTAATTGTCCATGAAATATCTGGTAAATTAAAATCTCCACATATTAACACTGCGGCATCTCGGTTCTCGGCCAGCAACACACAGAGGTTATCTACAAGTGTTAGGAATGCATTTTTATCACCAGGGGGCAGGTAGACAGCGCATATGCTGCTCTTGTTTGGTGGCCGGCAATTAGCAAGGCAACAATCAGAAACAGCCTCAACAGACTATTTAGGCATAACTGGAGCAATGCGCACTGCTCCTACAGCAGCTCTGGAGGTGCTTCTGGGGCTTCCGGCCCTCCAACTAGTGATTGAGGCGGAGGCTAGGAAATCAGCCTACAGACTAAGCCAGGGTCAGATGTGGGCCATGAAAGGGGAACAAGTGGAACACTCAGGGATCATCCAACATTTTGAGAAGGTCCCAGAACTTCTCACAAGGAGCGACTTCATGGCTCCGCTTTACATGTTCCACAAAGCATTTCAGGTACTCATTCCTGATAGGAACGATTGGTGTCAGCAACAGCGTCTTCTCACTCCAAGGGGACTTGTTTGGTACACAGACGGCTCCAGGATGGCGGGGGGATCTGGTGCTGGCATCTACGGCTGTAGGCCGAGGGTCAAACTCACCGTTGCCCTAGGAAAATATGCCACTGTATTCCAGGTGGAGGTATTTGCCATTCTAACCTGTGCTCAGGAGAACCTTCAAAGAGGTTATTCCAATCTGCATATCTACATCTGCACAGACAGTCAGGCAGCACTAAGAGCATTGACATCACCCAGAATCAACTCCAGGTTGGTTATGGAATGTTGCCAGACACTGAATAGATTCAGTACAAAAAACTGGCTGAAACTACTATGGGTACCAGGCCATAGTGAAATAGTGGGTAACGAAGAAGCTGACACTCTAGCCAGAAGGGGTTCTCAAGAGCCGCTCATCGGCGCTGAGCCGGCTTTAGGAATTACCCGTGCCACTGCAAAGAGACAAGCACTGGTTAAGTAACCAATCCAGTGCCAAATGGGCCTCAGTACCAAGGCTACGTCAGGCAAAACTCCTCATCGGGGAAATTTCGCCTACCAACACTTTTACTCTCCTGTCAATGAGCAGGAAAAACATTAGGATCATGACTGGTTTACTAACAGCACACGGTCACCTACAGAAGCACTTATTCACAATTGGAATCGTAAATGATGCCACCTGCAGGAAGTGCCAGTTGGAGGAAGAAACCTCAATT
The DNA here is from genome assembly GCA_940337035.1 of Agriotes lineatus. NCBI lineage: Eukaryota > Metazoa > Arthropoda > Insecta > Coleoptera > Elateridae > Agriotes > Agriotes lineatus. The sequence goes on from CALNHX010001086.1 coordinate 26,071, forward strand.
CATGTTTTATGTCAATGTGTGGCTCTCCTAACACTGCGACATAAACATTTTGGAGCCGGCCTGGTGGAACCCCAGGCAATAAGGGACGTTCCTATGGGTAGATTAGATTAGATTTAGATTCCACGACTGCCTTTTGCTGGCATGCGCACGTCAGCCCTTTGGGCTTTTTGTACTGTCGGGAGTTTTCAAGTTAGCAGGCCGACATCCGTATCTTTTACTAGATTTGCAAAGGCCCCTACTAGCTTGCGGTTGTCAATAGAGTTAAGGCTCCAATCGAGTTGGTGTCTTTTGCGTTCTAATGCTGGGCATTCAAAGAGGATATGATAGGCTGTTTCATCATCCTCTTGGCATAGTCTGCAAACAGGTTCATCTCTATAGATATTGATCCTGTGCACAAATTCTCTGAATGCTCCACTGCCTGTTAGTAGACTGACTACTTGCTTGATTCGAGTTCTGTTCAGTCTCAACAGGGTTTTGGTGGTTTGTGGATTCGAAGTTTTTAGCAATCTTTTGCAGTGTGTTGCTTGATTGTAGTTTCTGCACCTTAGTTGGTGTGCGGTGTTAACCCATTTATTAATGACTGAGGGGGCTTGGTTTTTCTGAATGCTTAGACCAGGTTCTGGACCGGTCATTGCATTACGGGCTGCTTCTTTTGCGAGCTTGTCCGCCTTTTCGTTTCCTTCAATACCTTGGTGACCTGGGATCCAGCATAATTTTACTGTATTTCCCTGGCTTAAGGTTTGAAGTTTGGATTTGCATTTCTTGACCATTCTCGATGAAGTACTGAAAGCGTTTAGCGCTTTCAGTGCTGCCTGACTGTCTGAGAGAATGTGTATATCTCGATTGAGCAGCTTCTTTTCTATGCTGATGTTTGCGCATACGTTAATAGCTTGTAGTTCAGCCTGAAAGATGTTACAAAACTTTCCTAGACTGACTTTTTCGTTGGTTCTAGGATTGGTACTGTACACACCGGAGCCTGTACCCCCTTCAAACTTAGATCCATCAGTGTAAAAAATGATGTTCTTATTTGTTGGGTAGGATTCTTTCCTTTGTGTTGCAAACCGGCCTCTTCGAACGAGACCCATAACAAATTAGGTGGGAGCATAATGGACCAATAGGTCTCAGTGCAGCTTACAACAAGCCACATCAGAAGAAGAAGAAGAAGAAGACAGCGCATAGATAAATTTTGCGTGGCTGTTGTTCTATTGCAATCCATATGTCTTCTGCCGAAGTTGACCAGTTTGGTAAATGATATGAAGAGATTTTGTTATTTACGCCGACAAGAACATCTCCGCCGCCTTGTTTACTTGATCTAGATGATTTGCGGTTCCTGCGGTACACGTTGAAATTTGATGTACTAAATAACTCTCCATCACTAATTTCCGGCACCTTACCCAGCATATAGATATATCCATCTTTACTGATGGATCTAAAACAAAGCACGGAACGGGTGCCGGAGTTTTCTCTGACGATCTGAACCTCCGCCAAAGCATACCACTAGGCAAAATGGCCACTGTCTTCCAAACGGAAGTAATTGGAATAATGCATGGTGCAAAAGCAATTCTTGAAAGGAAAATCGAGAATCAATGTATTGGTATCTTCAGTGACAGTAGAGCTGCTTTACTAGCCCTGGGCAGTTGTACAATTACCTCAGGTGTGGTACTGCAGTGCCGTGAAGCTCTCGAAGATATCTCAAAAAATAATGTTGTTTTTCTTGTATGGGTGAAAGGACATGACGGTAACTATGGCAATGAGGAGGCTGATGAGACTGCGAGACTGGCTTCCGGACAACTTCTCTGGGGGCCAGAACTCGTAATCCCTATATCCCTGACAATATTAAGCTCTATGCTATATCAAGAAACCTTAAACAGCTTCATACGAAGATGGGTTAACATGCAAAGCTGTCATCAAGCACGGGTTGCTATTACAGCGCCCTCGCCAAAGACATGCAAATATTGCTTGCAACTGTCCCGAAGGAACCTTCGATTAGTCGTGGGTATCCTATCTGGACACTGCACTCTAAACCAACATATGCACAGGATGAGACTGGTGGACAGCCCAAACTGTCGCAGATGCAACGAGGATGAAGAGACAGCAGAACACGTTCTGTGCCACTGTCCAGCTCTCGCAAGAGTCAGAGGATCCATGTTGGGGGACTTCTGGCCCGATATGGTCAGAATTAGCAACACTCCAGTTGCGGTCGCCCTTAAGTACATTCAAAGGATTGGATGGCTTGAGTGATACTCAACTTGGAGAGCTGCTGGGAGGTAGCACAATGGGCCCACTTAATGCGGCCTAAGTGCGTGTGAGGTAACTCACCCTCCTTTTTTTTAAATCCAGAATTCCCGACACCAGGCCACTTTCCGTAATAGAAATTATATCGAACTCACAATTTAGTGAGTTTTTGTAGAATTCATGAGTCTTAGTTCATAAACTGCGCACATTTGGTAGAAGATACTTAAAGCCATTTTGCCTCGAAAAAATAACAACTATTTTAATTTGAATGTTAAGAGTTTATAGTTTAGGTAGGTCGGCTTCGGATCTAATCGTTTTTGCAGGAGTTGTCTAATTATTTCGTATAAAAATTGTACAGTTGCAACCCCACACAAACTTGTAGTTTTTGTTTTTGGCAGCCACTTTTGTATCCTTCAATAGAAGCTTGTTCTCGTTAGATAAGTGTTTGTTTATAAATATCGAACTGCCAAAATTCTCGATTTTGATTCCCAGATTGCTGAATTGGTTTGTTGATCGTCGTTTCAACAACTTTGCAGCTGCAAGAAATTCATGCTTCTTTTGGCGAGATATAAATTATGCAATTATGTTACGGCGCTTTTTGTTATAATTATTGAAATGTTGTACTCGATGTGCGACACTAATGTCAGTTTTTGTGAGATGACAATTTATAGCTTGACCGTTCGTTTGCAAAGTATTGAAGATGTTCTCGTTGCCAGGTTCGGTAACTCCTTGAATTTCGATGTTGTCAATGCGAGATCTTTGTTCAAGTTCAGATATCTTGGCCTGCTGCACTTGTAAAAATGACTTCAACTACGTGATTTCTGTGTTCATTGTATCAATAGCTTTAAACGCTGATTTACTTTTTTTAATTGTGCTTTAAAATCATCAGTTATTTTAATTTGGGCTATTTCAGCTCTAATTAGGGTAAGCATGGGCATAATACGTTCTTGGTTATCTACATTTGCATTGCAGCATGGTGGGCATTTCCATGTTAGGCCCTCAACGTCCTTAATATTTGCGATAGCGTCTGGGACGGAGGCACATGTTGTATGAAAAAGTCCATACATACCACTACACTGAATCCCTAGATTATGGCGGTTTATAACACCACCACACTTACTGCAAGAATCAGGCATTTTAACTATAAAACTCTTGCCTTTTCAGTCCTGAGGAATTATGGTATTCATATAAGGGTTTTGATCCTTTTGTTTTATTCCATCTTAGCATCTATTTCGAGGTCAGGTGTTGGCTACTACGGCTGAATCCCCAGCGTGCGCTATTGCTTGGATTTTTGTTGATATAAAAGATTACTGTTTCAGTTTTGCCTTTCTCAATATAATCTCAAACAGTATTTTCTTCTTTCGTCAATGCAATTTTATTTAACACTCTCACGTATACACTATCTAGTTTAAGCAATTACATTCAACTATTTATAGTACTATATTAACATTTCTTCTGGACCTCTTCTACAACAACCTTCTCACCGTTTTGCTAAATCCATCTCTCCATATTGTATAGTAACATGCATTTAATACAAAATAGTAATTTGTACAACTAGTCATACTTATTTTCATGAATTTGCAGTTTGATAACGAGGGCGAAGCTCGAGTTAATCAAGCAAATGAAAGTAATATTAAAGTTAATGTCAGATTAGTGGCCTTCATAAGACCGGCCGTTAGCGTGTGAAAGTTGAAACAGTTGGCAATTTCATCCAAGAACGGCAAAGCAATCCGCGAACGCCAAAGAAAAGGGAGCTCCAAGGTGCCCTGCGTAAAATCAAATCAGCGAACCGCAAAGCCGCAAACGACGAGGTCTGCCTGTACTAATACCATACCCCATATTTCATTTTTGAGTCAACCAGGCATGGAATTTTGCAATTAAGTACATTTTATTTATCTATGTGTTTTACGCTGTTTAAATATTGTTATCGGATTTTGGCCGTTTAGTTAAATTCCTCCCTCAAAAACGTAATTTTCTGGACTTAACACCTATTACACTTGCACGGCAGTAGAACCTTATGCTGGTACACTGTTTAAAACATGCAAATTGAAATGAATAAATAATTATTATGAACGAATATCATCTAATGAAACTATTTTAAATTATATTTTTCTACGGTCACCTCTAAAACCGACTATTAAAAGCTGACTGTCAATGCGAAAAGTTAGCGATTCACACATTTTTTCCCTAGTAACCATTTTAACATCGCAACCACGTAAACAATGTCTTAATGAAATAATCGCGTCACTTCATTTTACTTTACGCATCGCCATGGCTAACCTGATTATTATTGTAATTCTTAATTTTTCTGGAACTGGCTAAAATTATTGACAATTGCATCACGGCGCGTCCATCATCACGCAACAGTTTTATAGAGTTTGAGAGTTTTTGTGAAGTTGAAGATGGAATCTGAAGATAATTGCACCCCGCCTGAAGTATTTGAAGCGGCCCAGACACCAACCAATGAGTGGTTGCCGGCCAAATCGGGCGGCCTTTATGAACGGCGGTACAACGACCTCATCAAATGGTGTGAATCGAAATTTCAATTATTTAACAATTTTGTCATTTATTTAGGACCGTAGAAAAAATGTTGTATGTATTTCGAGTGTAAAGAGCCATTTTGGTATTCGGTTGCTCGCATCATCATACCAAAATGGCTCCTCTTTACACACTAAATACATAAATATCTATTTTACCATAGGTATTGTAATTTGTAATGTACTTAGCGCAATTATAGTTTTAGCATCTTACACAATATTAGCATCACTATTACAACATACATATCACCTGGCGCGGATTGGGTATATTTTTTCAGGGGTGCAACTATTTGTGAAGGCCTACAATAAAAAAATTAGAAACACTTACTCCCCTACATAAACAGCTTCTTTTCTAGCTGTTTTGAACTTCTTCCAAACTGGTCGATTATGGCGTCTACGGATGACGTTAATTCCGTTTCTGTGAATATCATAATTAACGATTTCAATAGTTCCTTGCTTATAGATGATTGCAATCCGCTTTTAATTATTTTTAATTTAGAAAAAGTAATTTCACAGTTCACTTGAGTACATGCCAAAGTTAATAAATATTTTTTGCATAAATTGGTGTAAGCAGCACAATGAAAGTTGTATTTATATAACATTTTCAATGCACAAGGCAGACAAATTTGCATTTATAGTCAGTCACTATATTCTTATCACAAACCATGCCGTTGTAGCATTTAGCAAAATCAAGCAGTTCGTTGGACAATTGTTCGCCGTCACTTTTTGAAGTTTTTGCAAGAAATGGTAATGAAATAACAGAAGCTGTGGGTTTTCCGTTGTTGATGTCGTCGAATGTTCTCTGATCCAATCATGCGAAACTATCAGATATGTTCTTGTTTTGCAAAAACCTTTCATCGATAGACCCCAATAGGATATCAAAACTGTATTGAAACACTGCCACTCTAAATTTTTGTTCCGTGTCCATTTTTCCATCGTCGTCCATTGCTGTTTCACCAACCATCCTTTTTTTAAACCTTCGTAGGTGAATATCAAGTTTAAGGTTAATTTCGATATCATCTAATTTAAGGTCATTTAATTGATTCCATTTCTATTGCAAATTTTTGAGCAAAATCATGAATTGATTCATATTTATTATTTATTATTGCTTAAACTTTTACATTCTTCATTAAAACTTATAATTTAATCCAAGCGGCTAGGTAATCTAAACCACGAGTTTGTAAATATTCTGACAAGGGTGTACTAATGGTGAAAATATTGAGAGGATAGTAAATCTCTGGTCTCTTTAGCAGTTTTTGCATCAACATTTTGGTCGTATTCTAGAGTATGTAGAATTTGTATCAAATTAATATATCGGTGCCTTTCAGAATGTTTGTCATTCAATTGATAAAATATTGATAAAAGCGCTACGTGTTTGCTATTCTGTCTTCTTTCACAAATTTTTTGAAGGTGTCGTAATTTATCCATTCCGTGTTGTTTTCCCAAACATCAATTAACGAATTATTTCGTTTATGTGATTGTTTTATAAAAGTTGTTACATTTTGTAGCAACCCGAATAGGTCTTGAGATTTTATGGAACACATAGTCATATCTCCAATAATTAAATTAAGTTCATGAGCATGGCAATGGGTAAATAGCGAATCCGGAGCATCTTTTTTCAAATAAGCCTGAAGTCCATTGTACTGTCCACTCATGTTTGGGGCTCTATCACAAGAGTGGCTGATCATCAAATTTAAATTAATTTTTAAATGATTAATCTCTGTTTTTATTACATATTGTGCATTACCAGTGCCTAGAGTAATGTGAATCATCGTTAAGAATCTTTCTTTAACTTTCCCATTGAAAACATATCGTACGCATACACCAAGTTGATCTACGATAAAGCTATAATATCTTGAGTAGAGTCCACTTCTATTGAAAACAATTTTGCCTCTTTTATCTCTTGTGCTATTGTATTTTGCATTAATTTACCAACTGTTAAAATAATTTTATTTAATGTGGTTTTTGATAAAAATGTGATCAATGATCCTCGGCCAAGGCTATGATTTAATTTAGACTTCATTAAACATTGTTGGATGCGTGCATCTAAAATAGGATTAAACTTTGCAACACGTTTTACAATAGCTAAAAAATTACCGTGATTCTTTTCTACCTCTTTGTCACCATCTTTATATGCAAGATTATAAGCGGCTTCATATCTATGGCCTCAAAATGACATGTACTGTTTACTAAGTACAATTATTATCGATACAATGCATTCTAAAATTTCTAGATTGCGTTGTATTTGCTTAGCGTTGTCTAACAAGTCATCCGCATTTTTTGAAGAACTACTGCGTAAATAACTTTCGGCAAACGTTTTATGTTCTAATGACTTTTCGTGCTTTTCAAATCTCCGGTATACAGATTTAGTATCTTTTACAATAGAGCAGAATACTTTGTACTCTGCTTGATCGTAAGACAAACATTTTCTTAAAATTCTTTCATTATTGGAAATATTTCGATAATAAAAGCGATTCCCCTTCAGTAACGATGAATTTTGAGCCCAAGGGCGTTTTGGTTGTACAGGATGTTTGTTAATAAAAGCTAGTTTTATGCCGACACTTACATTGTTATTAGGTGGTATAAATAATCCGACATCTGAAAAGGTATATTGAAAATTCCCACGAAAGTTCATGGTATTTGCTTCTGTATTTTCACGAGTACTGTCATAACGCACCAATACGAATGCTCACGTCGTACAAAATGCAAATGTTGCACAAAGTTGCTGTTACTCGGCTCATCAGAGGAAATCATAAATTAGGCTTATATTTGCTGGGAACACCCTATTCCGATTTGCTTAATATGTAACTTAATAAGACCTTATCGTATTTTTTGTGTTCTGGAGATTTAGTACCCAATCAAAGTAATTCAAATATCGCTAGTAATTTCAATTACCGCATCTAATTTAAATACTTGTAAAGTAATTTAATTACTTTAGAGTAATTTCATTATACAAATGTAATTGAGTAATTGAATGTAGTAATTAATTACCTTCAAAAAGTAATTGTCAAGTGCTTTTTAACAAAAATGGCAATTCCCAATTACAATTACCGCATTTTGAAAAGTAATTCAATTCCAAGGCAAATAAACAAAAAGTAATTTAATTACAAAGTACTTAATTACTGCCCAGCTCAGTCAGGGGGTTCCAAACAACAACATATTCAGTATTTTAAAAAATCCATCAAAAATTAATTTGGGTGTTAATAGGTTAATTTGGTTTTTGATTGTCAATTAGATTGATTCGAGTTCCTTTTAGGAAACAATTTATATTGAAAAATTGATGTTGTATGTGAATGATTTTTGGGTAAAAAAACTGTGGAAAATAGAATTACAAGTGGTATTGTATATTTTTTTAAGACTACATACTGGCTAAATACAAAATCAAGAATACTTTGGTTGTCAACCTTCTGTCTCTCAATAGAGTTGAATGGCTACAGTATTATTAAATTTATTATAAAATTAAGATAAAATGAATACATTACAAATGACATGTTTTACTTTATTACTTGAACTATTCTCCAATCACTCAAGTGAAACAAACTTTTCAGATCTACCAGATCCCTAATATCAACATTTTCGACAGCACAGTCAACCAATAATATTCTGAAAGATTGCCCTGGAATATTCGAATTTCCAATACAAGATAAGAGAATGAATTCAAACAAGATTGACTATGATCTTCCAGGTTATAACTTCTAACTCCATAGGAGATGCCAAAGCTCTTGGAATTACAGTGTCTGAGGTCTGTTGGAATTTTGTATGTGTGGCATAACAAGACGGTTTGGCCCCAGCGTGCAAGTATAAATTATAGCAGCTGTAGACAAGAAGTTTCAGAAAAAAGAGGGGGGGGTAATTTTTGGTCATGCAACACTTTAAATTTAAGAGAAAATTAATAAGCTCTTTTCTTAACATGAAAGGTTACTTACTGCAAAATAACACACATTTAAATGTTTCAATCTTTTATTAAATATAACATAATAATAATATTAATAATAATAATCTCATTATTACCTAATGGGACATGGGGTATTCGTAGATTCTCTCCAGTTGTCATTTTCCTTTGCTCTTTGGCTCAGTTGTGCTATAGTTTTTCCTGCCTCTTGTTTTACAGTTCTCCTCCACGTTTTTCGCGGGCGTCCTCTGTTTCTGAAACCCTAAGGGTTCTAATCAAAACTTTTCTGCAAATTTCAGTTTCATTTTTTCGCAACGTATGCCCTAACCATCCATATTTTCTTCTTCTAATTTCTATATTAATATCCACCTGATTTGTCCGGTCCCAAAGATCTTTGTTCGAAATAATGACTGGCCACCAAACACCTATTTACAAACACCTGCAATTTCGGCTTTACCAGTTCTGTAACCGTCCACGATTCCGACCCATAAAGTAGAACAGCTTTTACCATTACATCAAACACTCGCAAAATATAACATGAAACATAAAAGTACATACAAAAATACAAAAACAAAAACCACGTAAAAGGAATGCAAATTTAAATAATTCACAAGAAAAATAAAATATATAGATATATAAATATGTAGGTATAGCACTTTAATTAAACTCTCTTTTGCGAGACTTTGCTAAAGCTAACATATCTATCAGTGAATTAAAACCAAGAGTACTGGCTCGTACTTTCTCGATACTCAGTAATGCAAAACTCTTTAGGCGTATTTGGCTCATCTTAATTACCAAAAAGTTTTTAATAATTTTTAATTTAGAAACAGATCTCTCAGTGTAGGCTGTAGTGACGGGATGTAAAAAATAGGATATAAGCTGTATACAAATCTGGAAAGCTAATCAATGATGTGTGATTAGACGGACATTTTTCTCCCACTTCCTTCACTCATAAGAAAGATTTAATACTAGTTGTGTACGAAGATCGAAATTGTACAATTTGCTTTAGTAGCCGTTATCGAGATCAGTTTCATACGTAGTTTGAAGTAATTTGGCACTCTCTATGACCTCTGTATCTGAGGCAATCGTCAGAAATTTGCGATTTAAAACTTTGTATTTATAGTATGTTACTATGCACTATGCACTATGAAATCTAAGAATCACAAACACACACTAGAGCTGGAACTTCTAATCTACTCAAAAGGAGAAAAGACTGCGCACTCAAAAGAACCCAGTGGCACTCACCTATCATAGTCTGTTGTCGCTTTGAACCACTATTCTAGGAAAACTTTTATTTTCACTAAAAACTCCGCTACCGCGGCGCCTATATAGATTTGGCGCCGAGGTTCTTCGCACCCCCTGCACATATGATAGTTACGCCACTGGTGCCAACGCCAAGTAAAAAACCTGAAGACAGACCCGGCCGAAAAATCACTTGAATATGAAAAGAAGGAATTTGAGGAAGAGGAAATGGGAAAAGACGATACTTTTGAAGATGTAAATTATGATCCAACCCAGCGTTTCTTAATATTTTTGATAAGTGGAACCCTTTTTAAAGTCCACTTTTATTGTGGAACCCTTGTTTAATTCAGTAGTATGGTTTCAATGCAACATTCTGTAAATGGATTATTCGCAACAAAAATGACAATTATTTCAAATAATATTTATTTGCTTCAACAAGTAATTTCAAAATTAATCCATAAGTTCTTAAAATAACGTAAAATAACCTATTCAAACAAGTTTTTAAATATAAATTTTAATGAGATGAGTGGTATTGCTTTTTATTATAGCAGATATATCTAATAAAGCTTTATGGATGAAAATTGAATTATCCTGTCAGATTCGGTATCAAGTCTGTTGCAGTATCTATTTTTTGTCGACACATAAGCTGAGAACCCCGTTTTGCACATATATATGTAGTTGCAAATGGTAAGAGTGCTAACACTGCTTTTTGCGACAATTGAGGATATTCAGCTTTTAAACTGCACCAGAATTTCACTAACGGCATTAATTTAATTTTTTTTTTGCAACAATGAATCAGATTTCATTTCAATAAAAGTTTCGTATTTTTCTGCTGGCATGGTCAAAGGTGGTGCATTGATAATAAATGGATTTTTAGTCCACAATTCATTTTGATATTTAATCTGCTGTTTATTTGGAAAATACTGCTTAAAGGGGAGAGTGATATTATTGTAGTTAGTTGTTATTGCGTTTTAAGTTACTTGCTTGAATGTTGTACAATAAAAACACATAAAAGTTTTGCGGAACACAGTTTACGAAATGCTGATCTAACCAAAGAAAATGATCCTAATAAAGAATCTGCAAGTATTAGTTATGGGGGTGCAGTGAAGTGGAACTTAAAGATTCGTATCAGCTGTGTTTCGATATTTATAATATTACACTTAATAATGATATTGGCACAGATTTGAAGTTGAAAGATTATTCCAACAAAAAATTAGATATTTTATTAGAAAAGGGGGGTTTTGTGAGAGTTTCTGTTGATAATAGAAAAACAACTGTCATTAGTAAGTCTTTGTTGTGTTGGATGCTGGATCATAGTAGAGATCCTGTATGTAGTTTACTAAGAGTTGGGCAAACAGTGTGATACATTTTGATTGGTTTACATAATTTTTTACACGGCATGCACGATAAAAGTACGTGTTTTACATATTTTGTAATACGTTAGGACCTAAGCTTCCACACATGCAAATCTAACTTCTAATTAGGTTAACCGTATATTCCTAATAGTCGGTGCTAGAGATCCTAAGAATGGCCGATGTTCTGAAAACTCGCTCATCAAACTCAAGATAGCAAAATTAAAGAGAAGACTTTAAATTTATCTACTCCTGTCCCCTTACCTAATAGAGATATGGATGTCCCATATGTTTTTGTTACTGACGTTGCATTTGCCCATGCGTGGCTTGGCCCCCAAGATTGTTACACTGCCCCCGCCTTAGGTCGTTCTGTCCTAGAACCAGTTGCGTCGGGTGCCTGTCCTCTCCCTCTTGTGGGAGTTTGATGGTGGTATTTGCAGGCGGTGCCCTTCTTTCACACGGACTGGCTGAAGAAGTAGCAGTCCACCGTGGGCTCAATGCTTCGCAATGGCTGTAACAGCAGACCTCGATCTGGATGCCGGTTGGTTCTGGCACTGCCGATCAGTAGGCCATCAGGAACGGGTGCATGTACTGGCCCCAGTCACGCAGATGCTCGGAAACCACCTTGGACAGATGCTTCTCCATGGTTCTGTTCATCCTTTCCACCATGCAGTCCGATTGAGGATGGAGGGCAGTGGTCCGGATCTTGTGTATCCCCAGCAGCTTGCAGACGTTCTGGAACAGTCCAGACTCGAAATTCCGGCCCTGGTCGGAATGTAACCCCAGGGGAACTCCAAAACGGCTGAAGCACTTCTTCACCAGAACATCAGTGACAATACCGGCCTCTTGATTCGGAAAGGCGTATGCTTGGGGCCACTTGGTGAAGTAGCCCATGCACACTTCTTCTTCTTCTTCTTCTTTGTCTTTCCCTTATGCCCTTAGGCGTCGGGTTTTCACTAACTACACTAAACATTTTTAGCTTCTACCCACTTTCTAAATTCTTTTCTGTTTCTTGCCATCACTTTCACTTCATGAATTGACCTATTTCTTCCCTTTACTATTTCTTCTAGCTGTTTTTCCCATGTTTTTCTTGGCCTACCCCGTTGTCGTTTTCCTTCTGCTTTCATTTCCGTTACTACTTTTGGGATCCTGTTTTCACTCATTCTACATACGTGTCCGTACCATTTCAGTTGTTTGTTTTCAATCTTCTTAACCACTGGTTCCACTTCCATAGCATTTCGGATAGTGTTGTTATTAATCATGTCTCTCCTTGTGTATCCCATTGCTTTACTTAGAAATTTCATTTCGGTCACTGTAATTTTAGATTTTAATTTATCATTTAATATCCAGTTTTCTGATGCATAGGTAAGTACTGGTAGGAATATCGTGTTGTAGATCTGTCTTTTGGTTTTTTTGTTTATTTCCTTTTTTCCTATGAGTGTATTATTTATAGCAAAATATATTTGGTTGGCTTTATTTATCCTGTTTAATATTTCTACCTCTACTTTCCCATCTTTAGTTATTACTGTTCCCAGGTATGTGTATTCTTGGACTTCTTCCAAACTATGGTTCTCAACTATTATGTCCTTCATTGGTGTTTGATCCTTACTAATCTTCATTACCTACTTTACTTTTGCTATAATTTATAAAATCACCATGGTTAACAGATAACACTAAATTGTTAATGCAACTTAGAGACAAAGCTTATAGGAATTTTAAGAAAACGAAATCATCAAGTCATTGGAATTACTATAAATCGCTGCGAAATCTAACTAATAAAACTGTTAAACTAGAAAAAAAGGCTTATCTCGAGCATAAACTAAGTAATAGTAATTATAAGAGAATGTGGAACGAACTGAAAAAGTTAAACATAGCAACTCGCAATACGTGCCATGATTTACCGCTGCACCTACAACGGCCTGAGGAAATTAACGATTATTTTCTCAGTAGCATAAATACTAGTGTTAATAACGATATTGATAACTATTATGTTCACAACCAAAGCTCAAATAATCTTAAATTTTACTCAGTAGGTACTGACATTGTATTAAAAATTATCGATGATATTAAAAGTAACGCATATGGCTGGGAAGGTTTGCATATTAAAATTGTTAAACTTTTTTGTTCTAAAATTATTCCTTATATAACTCATATTATTAATAGTTGCTTATCTACTTTTCCAAAGCCGTGGAAAAAGGCCGTAGTTGTGCCCATTCCGAAGATATCTGCCCCAAAGGAATTTGGGGATTTGTCCTGTCAACAATTTTGGAGAAAGTAATAAATTTTCAATTTCGTTCTTATTTGGCAGATAATAATATTTTATCTACTCCAGTGGGATAAGTAACGCATTACGTCACTCATTTGACACTATTTCAGTTAGGTAATGAAGCTCATTACACCACTCAGTTATGTAATGTTTCATAACGCAACTGAGTTGTGTAATGATTAACTGAATAGTCTCAAATGAATGACATAATGACATTTGCCTACTAAAATATTTTTGAAAATGACAGATCTGACATTTCTCTTAATGCACTTTTCTCAATTTTAGGCAGTCGTAGATAAAATTTTGTACAATCCATGTGCGATAATGCATCATTAATATACTTGTGTGCTTACATAACTCGTACTACCCACTCGTTTGTAACTTACACACACGTATATTAATGATGCTGTTATCCCACTTGTATAGTAAATAACTATTACCAACTCACCAATCTGGATTTAGATCTGGTTACAGCTGCACTACCGCCCTGCTCAATGTCACTGATGACTTAATGACAGCAACTGATCAAAATAAAATGTCTGTGTTAGTTCTTTTAGACTTCAGCAAAGTTTTTGATACCATATCAATCACAACATTTTGTTAACAATCTTAAAAACCATTGGTCTCTCAGATAGTGCTGTTGTTTTATTTAGAGATTATTTGACAGGCAGGGAACAGAGCGTCAGGCTGCAGTTGGAGTCGTCAGCATACAGATCAGTAACTAGGGGCGTTCCACAAGGGTCTATTCTAGGTCCACTTCTATTTACAATCTATACACATGGTCTTTGTGATGTAATTAAAACTTGTTCACTGCATATGTATGCTGATGATACACAGCTGTACCACTCTTTTGAATACAACGATTGGCAGCAAGCCTTGAGCGAGGTCCAAGCCGATTTAAACGCCGTTGCTACGACATCTTTAAATTACCATTTGATAATAAATCCTCTAAAATCTGTGATAATGATGTTTGGCAATAAGCAGAGGGTGGAAGAATTAAGGTCTCAAGTACATTTAAGCATCATTAACAAAATTATACCTATTCGGCCTGAAGCAAAAAATCTTGGTTTGATTCTAGATAATTCTTGGGATTAGGACTCGTGCTAGTGCACTCGTCCTAATCATACCGAAGCGCAATGGACATTTGTGATATATATATATATATATATATCAGCGCAACAGGCCTACTGGCCCAAGGCTTCTACAAGTTGCTTCCACTTCCTTCGGTCGGTTACTGCTTCTTTCCAATTTTGTTCACCCAACTGTCGCAAATCCTCATTGACCGCATCCATCCATCTTTTTCTGGGTCTCCCTCTCTTTCTTCGGGAACCTGCCTTTGTTTCCAGAACAGCTTTTGGTGTTCTTCCTAGTGACATTCGGTATACATGGCCCAACCATCTCAGTCGTTGCTTCTTAACTATAGTAGTGATTGTTGCTTTTCTATACAACTGTCTCAACTCTTCATTAGTTCTCCTTCTCCATGCGTTTCCCTCTTTTACACCACCAAAAACTTTTCTTAACATCCTGCGTTCCCAGACTTCAAGCTTGTTTTCTAAGTCTTTAGTTAAAACCCATGTCTCGGATCCATATATTACTGTAGGACGTATAATGCTCTCATAAAGTCTTATTTTAACTTGCCTTGTTATTTGCTTTGACTTGAGTATTCTTGCCAGAGCCCCTGCACTTTTACTTCCTTTTGCTAATCTGTTTAGTACATCTTCTTTTTCCTCACTAGTTTCTGTCAATATAACTCCCAGGTAGTTGACATTTGTGATACCACCGCAAAAATAGTCTCGACATAACTTTGAGTACTCATGGTATAAGTGAATATTACAAATATTGTTTGCCTAAATCAAGAAAACTATATATAGTTAGCTCGGCAGGCCCTGTAGGCCCAAGGCTTGTTTTGTTATTGACTTCAATCGCTTCCTGTCTCTCGCCGCCACCTCCCAGTTCCCCATCTTTAATTTCGCGAGGTCATCCTTCACCGCATCCAACCATCTGGCTCTTGGTCTCCCTCTCCTTCTTATTCCTTCGTTGCCACGCTTAAGCACGACCTTTGTAGCTCTTTTTTCCGCCATCCTCTCTACATGTCCCAACCATCGAATCCGGTATGATTTTATTACTTGTGTTATACTCGGCTCTTTGTATAATTCCATTATTTCTGCAATTGTTCTTCTTTGCCATTGGCCATCCACCGTTTTACCCCTGAATACTCTTCGTAAAATCTTCCTTTCCCATATTTCCAATCTTTTTTGGTCGTTTTTGTTTAATACCCACAACTCGCTTCCGTACGTCACTACAGGTCTGATAACTGTCTTGTATACTCGCAACTTTACTCGCCTTGATATAATGTTAGACTTAAATGTTCTTAGAAACGCTCCCGCATTCTTGTTTGCTTTTGCTAATCGCGCCCTTATTTCCGCACTGTCTCCCCCTTTGTTAGTTAATGCCACTCCTAAATAGCAGAATTCGCTCACTTCTGCAAACACATACTCCCTCCCTTCTGAGTTTTTAATTTTTATGTCCCCGTACCGTCTTCCTTCCTCCCCACTGCTTACTACCATGTACTTAGTCTTTCGCTCATTAAACTGTAAGCCATATTCCCTTGCGGTTTTCTCCAGTCTTCGCAGCACATTTTGTAATTTGCTTCTAGTTCTTGCAATAATTGTAATGTCATCTGCTAATGCTACACACTGGTGTCTATGATGATATATTGTGCCTTGGGTGCGGATTTTACTGTCTCGTAGTGTCTTCTCCAGGGCCAAATTGAATAGACCTGTTGACAATGGGTCCCCTTGTCTTAGCCCTCTATTTACCTCAAAGGCTTCTGATAGGTTGCCGTTAGCTTTCACCTTAGTTTTAGCTCCTTGGAGGGTCATTCTTGTTAATCTGACTAACTTGGTAGGTATCCCCAGCTCTTCCATCGCTTTATATAGTTTCTTTCTGTTTATGGTGTCATATGCCTGCTTGAAATCAATAAATACCATGTGCAATGCTAGGTTGTGTTCGTAACTACTTGCTATTATCGGCTTCATGATGAATATCTGGTCGGCGACCGATCTGTTCACCCTGAATCCGCATTGATAATCACCGATGACTCCTTCTAGCATTCCACTCAGCTTGACTTTTATGACATTTGCTAGTACTTTATACATTACATTCAGCAAGGCTATCCCTCTGTAGTTCTCACAGAGTGCTTAATATAGCCTCGGACCACTTTTCGGGCATTTTTTCCTTGCTCCACACTTCTCGTATAAGCTCGTGTACTTTTTCTAACAAAATTTCGCCTCCTATTTTTACCAGCTCTGCCACGATATTATTATTCTTTAATTTTCTTACTGCTGTTTCGATTTCTTCTAGACTTGGATCTTCTTCCACTGCGTTTTTTCTGCCTTCTTCCAACACATTTCTCATTTCATCTTCTCTCATTTCGGGCTCCATTCTTTCGTCATTTAACATTTCTTGAAAATGTTCCGCCCATCTCTTTAGCCCCTCATTGACTCCTCCCACCATGTTGCCTTCCTTGTCTTTACAGAATAAGGGTTTTCCTTTATAGCCCCCCTTTTCCTTCTTTACTTCTTGGTAAAAGTTTCTTAAGAAGACTCTAATAAGGAGAAATAACTCGCGTTTTGAAGCGGACCGCTAAAAGTTGACAAATATAGCGTTCGTTGTGTACTATTATCCATTCACAAAACTCGTGAACTGTCAATGTCAAATATTTGCTGAGTGTAACTTGAAATTCGGACCATGTTTTAACAATTAATAACGTACTTGAAATACACTCCATTTGATTAACAACCGTAAACTGACTCTTAACCGCGATTACAGGTTAATTTAGCTCGCTTCCAACTCTCGAACGGCAGTGAAAACAAACAAAAATGACCAAAGATAGTACACGCTGTCAACAGCGCCATGACGGCTATCCCCGGCATTGGGGCCGCTTTTATATACAGTCGTCATAGCAAGTTACATCTCCTTAGTACAGTCTTCTTGGCCTAAATAAAGTGCGTGGTTGTCGATTCTATAGTAACCAAACAAAACAGTTTTCTATTACAGTTCTGGTACCGTTATGTTCATAACAGGCTTGTTATTTTGTTTTCATACCGACCAGTAAGGATACGGGAAATTGGTTTTTGCGTCACAAATAACAAACCTGAAAATAAGTAGTGCAAACAATATACAGTAAAATCTCCCTTACCGGACACCTCTCTTACACGGACATTTTGTTGGGAACCAACTTGCTTGCATTAACTTTACTAATAAAATTTTCTCTATTAAACGGACACTCTCTGAAACGGACACGGACACCATTTTTCGACAATGTTTACACTGTGAATCTCTCTTGTACGGACTCTTCAAAATGCAGGCCCAGCTAATGTCTTGAGGCGTCAAAACAATCCATAAATCCAACATTTAATGGTCAACTGCAGAACTTATAAAAGCACATCTAGACCTGTCAGTAGAAGTATTACATATACTAATGAACAAAATCTGGGAAGAAGCACGAATACCTAGAGATTGGCTACACGGAATAATCATCAAACTACCAAAGAAAGGAAATCTAAAGAAATGTGAAAACTGGAGACCAATCACATTACTATGTGTAGTAAGCAAGATTCTCACTAAAATAATGTTAGAAAGAATGAGGAGCGCTATCGACGGAAAACTGAGAGAAAACCAAGCAGGATACAGACCACAAAGATCATGTACAGACCACATCGGCACACTAAGAATAATATTAGAACAGGCCACCGAGATGAACGAAGACATATACATATTGTTTATAGATTTCTACAAAGCCTTCGACTCAGTGGATAGAGAAAAAATGTGGTGTATCTTGGAGCAGTATGGAATCCCAGATAAATTCCTAAGACTAATAAGAACCTTATACAACGAATATACTGCAAGAATCGAACATGATGGAGAACTACTACAACCTATAAGCATAGAATCAGGAGTGAAACAAGGTTGTATACTATCACCAGTGCTCTTCCTTATCTTAGTTGACTGGGTGATGAAAAACACCGTGGATGGCAGGACAGGAATAAACTGGGGAACTCTCACCAAACTAGAAGATTTAGAATTTGCAGACGACATAAGTATTATATCGACAAACAAGCAACTTATGCAAAGAAAAGCGAACAAACTAGATAACACAGCAAAACAAGTAGGACTACACATAAACACAGATAAAACAAAACTACTGACAAAGAACCCAAACAACGAGAACAGTGTACTCATAGAGGGAAAAAGGATTAAAGAAACAGAAGAGTTCTGCTACCTCGGTAGCATTCTCACCCCCCAAGGGGGAACAACAAGAGATGTAGCTAGACGAATCATCTTGGCACGCAACACTTTCAACACTTTAAACAAAGTATGGGCATCAAAGAATATTGCACTTCAAACTAAATTAAAAATATTTAGATCAAACATAAAGAGCATACTCTTGTACGGTTCCGAAACGTGGAAAACGACAAGCACACATTTGAAAAAGATCCAGATATTTATAAATAAATGTCTCCGAATAATTTATTATTATTATTATTATCTTAACCTTACATACCGTTAGGTGTTAAGGTGCTTTATATATACATTAACATTTACTATAATGATTATCTACATATCTATTCTAGTCTAACTTTATGGTTCAATCTGTAAATCTAGTCCATTTCCACTTTTCAGCAGGTCTATATTTCACTACTTATATTTCACTATGTATTCTCCTTGCCCATTCTTTCTTGTTGCGTGCTAGTCTGAGCCCTTCATTCCATGTTATTCCCTTATCTCCTAGTATTTGTATCATTTGTCTATCCCAAGATCTTTTCGGTCTTCCTCTTGATCTTTTCTGTTGTGTTCTGGCCAGCCACACCTTTCTAACTATTCTCTCCTCTCCCATTCTTGCCATATGTCCGAACCATCTTAATTTTCTACAAATTATATCTGCTTTTAGTGGCTTTAATCCCAGTTCTTCTCTTATTTTACTATTATTTAATCTATCTCTCTTTGTTACTCCTCTTATACCTCTTAAGAACTTCATTTCTATTGCCTGTATTTTGTTTTCCATTCTTTTCGTTATTGTCCAGCTCTCACTACCATATAGTAGTATCGGTTTAAATATAGCTTTGTACACTGTGCATTTGGTCTTCCTTGAGATTTCTTTTTTCCATATGAACGCATGATTTAGAGCGTAGTACAATTTTGTGGCTGTTTCCAATCTGTCGTTTAGTTCGGTCTCCATATTACCCGATTTCTGTATTTTAATTCCTAGATACTTAAATGAGTCTACTTGTTCTAACACCTTGTCATCCAGATTTACCTTGATTTCTTCATCCGTCTTTCCTATTACCATCACTTTTGTTTTTTCTGTGTTTATTTCCAGGTTTCTGTCTCTTAGGGCTTTAGTCCATACATCTAGATTATGCTGCAGGTTCTCCTTATTTTTCGCATACATTACAAGATCGTCAGCAAAGGCACTCACATCTATTTCTACTGGCATCATGTTCCTGTAACCCACCTTCAGTTTCTTTACATCTGGTTTCACTTCTTTCATAACGTCGTCCATTATTACGTTAAATAATATCGGGCTCAGTACACCTCCCTGTCTCAGTCCCTCTGTCGTTATGAATTCTTCTGATCTTGTACTTCTCGTTCTTACATAGTTTCTTGTGTTGCTGTACATTGATTTAATAGCTTCTATAAGTTTATCGCTAACCCCTCTTCTACTTAGGCTATTCCATACACGATGACGTGGCACACTATCGAACGCTTTCTTTATATCTATAAAGGCCACATATATATTGCTATTACCCTGTTTCTCGATCAGTTGTTTCACCACGAATATGTGATCCTGCGCTCCTCTCCCTTTTCTAAAACCGTCTCCGAATAATATGTAACATATTTTGGCCAAATAGAATCACCAACGAAGAACTGTGGAGGAGAACAGGAGAAGAACAAATTGAAAGAACCATAAAAAGACGCAAGTGGAAATGGATCGGACACACGCTGCGGAAACCAAGGAATAGCATACCAAGACAAGCTTTAGATTACTGTGGAAGTGGGAAAAGAAATCCAGGCAGACCTCTAGATACATGGAAAAGAAGTCTTCAAAAAGAGATTCCAAAGAGCAACAAAACATGGGGAGAAATAAAAAAAATAGCAAGAGATAGAGAGAAATGGAAGAACCTAGTAGAAGAGATAACAAGACAACCGACCGACGATACGCAGGAGTAGCAACCCGGCTATCGGAAACCCAAGCTTTTGAAACATCATTGATGCCCTATGCTCCACAAGAGCGAGAGGAGAAAGAAGAAGAATGGTCATGTTAAAATATAGAATCCTTTTGCAATACTCAAATCAGCGTTATGACTGCAAGAAATTCGATAGTTTCATTACCCTATGCGCGATATTATTACAGACAATCCGTGTCACTTGATTTTAGAGGCCTGCAATTGCTTTTATGGAAGGAAAGAATAAGAAAACTAGGCTCAGGGCCCCCGGCCGCGGAGTCTGCGGGTATCAAGTTACGCCACTGTAATCAATTTGAACCAGAGGACGATTTACCCATATCAGCAGTGGCTGAACTGCATCGAAATATCCCAGAAATCGAGGACGTCGACCCTGACGAATTTATAAACATTGACAAAGAAATAATCGTGGAAGATTGTGTTACCGAAATTTCAAGTGAATCAGCTGCCGTTGATGTGCAGTTGGCAGAATTAGTAAACGATCGCGACTTAGAAATTTGTGAGAATGTAATCAAGACCCACACGGAAGCATTAACAGTGAAAAATCCTTTGCTAAAGAAAGTAATGACTTTAAAGTATTCATCTGTCAAAATATTTAGAAATACATGTGGAAAGTATAATAAGCAGCCAGAAAAAACCCTTACGTCAAACGAGTATTTTAGATTTTGTAACAACTACTCATAGTACATAACTTTGTTTCAATTATTTTATTATTCTTATCTGAATTGTTAGCCTTTGCATAATACAACTTTTTTAAACATAAAAATGGATTTTTCCCTTAAGCGGACGCCTCTAATAACTGTACAAAAACTTTGGCACCGTGTGTGTTTGCTTATGGGAGATTTCACAGTATATAATTTTTTGGTAATGTCTTCTTTTATTGAACTTTGTTGCTTATAGTAGCTGCCTGAAATTCGATTTTTTTATATAAAATCATTAATATCCTTGAGATGCTAGAACTATACAACTGTATACTAAAATTATTAGTTTTTCGACGGAAAACTTTTAAGCCAGCAAAATATAGGGTGTTATATTTGAAAAACGTAAGTTTGGTTGAACTGCCCTGTACAATCAAAAGTATTTTACTAATGTGCACCACCTTCGTAACTACAACCTTTATATAAACCAATTTTACTTTTTTATGTGTTTATGTAAATACTTACTTACGCTCGTCAGTCAAACGCTTCTTGTCTTGCCACAAAAAGTATCACTTTTACTCCTAATAACATAATATACTATTATTAATATTTACAGTACTTCGATCACATACATTGATAATATGAGAACAAGTAATATGCTTATTAATAATTTATGTTTGACAGTACTATTTAAAAAATAATGCAAAGCTGTATTGTAACCATTTAAAAATTGTATATTTTTCTGGTAGTTTTTTTCAAGTAAAAGAATATTAACTATTTACTTTTTTGTAGATCTTTAAAATGCCATGGTAGTTTTCTTAAAATTGAGGTACATGGGGTTAAGCTAGTATCACTAGCATCTGTAAGGCATTTTCAATTTTGAATAACTTAATTTGAAAACCTCTCGGAATAATGAGTGTAGCAAGAAGCGGCCACATCTTTTTGGAAATTATCTAGAAATTTTCTACGAACATACTGTGGAAAAACAATTCACTCATACAGAATACGTACATCCTACACAATCGCATTTAAAATAAACAATTACGTTTTATTGGCACTTTTTTTTTGGCATTTCTTCTTTTTAATATTTAAATCTCACTACAAAGTTACATACTACTCACTTATAGTTACTGGTAAAATTGAATTCACAATAAAAAATAAAATACATATAAAGGACGGTCAATACATTTGTACGGTCATAAATCTAAAAAATATACTTACACGTATTGGGGCTCCTTACTTGAAAATCACAGTTTAAATTCTAAAAGTCTTTATCAGGATATTGCACTGGCTACTACATATACTTCACTGCCTCATTAGCCATTTTCAAAATTAGTGGAATTCGTAATTTTGGATGTAGACTAATCTTCCCATAATTTTTTCCAGCATATTTCTTGTATATAGCTTGATACTTCGATTTTTCCATTTTAACTAAATGATATGCCAACTTCATTACAACTGGTTGTATAGTGGAATACTTGTATTCGGAATAATAAGCTAAAGTTTTCGTCCAGACTTTGGCTGGATCCGCCACATCGTTCAGGAGGCTGATGGACAAACAACAAGCTGCCGCAGCTTGTAAGGAGGGCTTGACGTAGCACAATCCATATTCGAGAAAACAAATTTCGAGCAAATACTTTGCGAGGTTATGATGTATTGCTTGTACACTTGCAATCTTGTTAAAGCGGCGTAAAAAATGAAGAGACAGTGGGCGGCCAATGCAAAAATCCAACTTGCACAACATGTCTTTTTCCATTTTCAACATTTCCAAGCAATCAAACGCGTTGTCGCAGATGTATACAAAGTCGGATATTTCGGGTACATACGTCTCCTCATATTTGGTGGCAAGCATCATTGCAGTTGTGCCAACCAGCTGCAAATGGTCGCGCCCAATATTCTTGTTCTGTTTCAGGTAGCCATCCAGTAAAGCAATGGTCAGATGTAATGTTTCAGGCAACCATTTAAAATTTATGTGGACATCCACTATCCAGTTTATTAAAACACTGCGCATGCGAGGGGTTGAACTGTGCTCCCCCATATAGTCTTCACCTAAGTTATATGTAGATTCTAGACTTCGTAGATACTGGAATATATCTTGAGCATACTCTGACACCTGAAACGGATCATTTTTGTTCTTGGCATCGACATCGATGATGCCAATTAGTTGTCTTGTTGAGTATGAGACTTCTCCAACTTTCGTGTCATTTTCAACATGTGCAATGTGTTTGACAACACTCTCTTGGCGTTTCAAGGAAGTAGCAGTGTGTCGGACTGTAATACTTTGTCGACTCTTCTGAGAAGTTTTACTTTCAACACTTGTTAGAGCTGGCTTGTTTGCTGTTATGGGGAGTCTCTTGGTTACAAGTGGGGGTACTACTTTAACTGCCTTTGTTTTGTCATTTACACTGTTTAATGATTGACGGTTACGACATAGATCGGTTAGAGCAGGTCGTCTAACAGTTAGTAGCTTTGGTCCTGCAGGTTTTCCATGTGCCAGGCTTAGATTTTCACGATTAGCTACGCTGGAGTCCATCTTGTCTGACAAAAACGTCTGTTAACAAAATTTAAATTAGCAGCTAACCTCAATTACTACATAAAACCAGCATATATATATGCATAATTTAAAACCCACGTTTTTTAAATAGTAGAGACCCAGGAATAGGTACTTTCATGAAGGACACTTAATAAAAAAATGTAAATGTTATCTAAAGCTATCCTTGGAAACTTGAATTTACACTTTAATCCTATAAATTAATTCTACGCTTTGAACAAACGCTTCAAAAGACTTCTTTCATTCAGCTAGAAAATTTTAAAAATGATATAATTAAATGTCTTTTCGCCAAGACTGGCCAGCGACTTTTTATTAAAAGTATTCTGGCTTTGTACGCTTTTAACAGCTAACAGCATATATAACAGAGTAACAACACATGTACTGCAAAAACATAATACGCAGAAGATATAATTACCTTGTAAAATTAACACCAGTGGAACAATTCAAGTAAAAATTTGACGTCCAGCACTCACAATCAGACAAAAACCGAATTCACAATTGGTGGGTACCAGACGTTCCTTAAATTTGAAACAAAACATATGACAATCGCACGTGCTCGCACGATCATTTAATTGGCTATCGGGTTTTGCAGTTGTTAAGGTTGCGATATGGCGGGTAATTTAAAAATTGTATCAGGAGCTGCAATTCTTGGTCAGATTATACACTTTACAAAAGTCATATTCCGTACTTTGTAAGGAATTATAAGTGGCTCTCTACAATTTATAAAATTAATCTGGACTTTAAAGTGCCATATCATTAGTTTAATATGTATTGTTTTTAATAAAACTCTATAGTTAAAAAATAGTATATTACATACCGAGGTGGAAAGTGTTTCATTACTGTCGAGAGATTAAGTAGTTTACCGAGAAGCGTAGCATCGAGGTTAACTTTATCTCGAGACAGGAATTAAACTTTTCACCGTGGTATATATATACTATTTTACTTACAATCGATTTTTGTCATTATTTATTTAATTAGGTAAGTTTCAGTTTAATAAGTCACTCTAACAAAGAAAACCGCGACGTTGTTGCTAGGTAACATGACAAGTTCATTGACTGTGACGTTTAGCTAGCCGGGAAAATCCTTCTCGGCTAGCTGGGAAAGTAAATTAAACAATGACTCGCTTTCCTACTGTTTTGAAGGTTAGAAACCTACCTATTATTAACCGATTGTGAGTAATAGTATATTACATACCGAGGTGGGAAGTGCTTCATTACTGTCGAGAGATTAGGTAGTTTACCGAGACGCTTAGCGTCGAGGTTAACTTTATCTCGAGACAGGGATGAAATTTTCCACCGTGGTATGTATACTATTTTATTCGCAATCATCTAATTTTAAAAATACCTACAATTGAATTCTGAATGATAGATATCTTGATGTAGCTAATATTTTTGTTACCATGTGACCACATTTAGTAAATATTTTACATATATGGCGACAGCAAGCTACACGCATTCCTAACATATTTTGAATAGTGCTAATTGCGCCAAGTCGCAAGTAGCATTTGTTTTCCGTTGTGAAATCAAAGTGACCTTTTCTTGAAGATTTATGTATGTTGATTACTAACGAGTGCTCAAACTATAGGGGAATCACTTTATTATGCATGGCGTTAAAGGCATATGAAAGACTTCTGGAAAATAACTGGGGAGAGTAGTCGAAGACCAGCTAGAGGATGTTCAGAGTGGTTTCAGACCAGGACACAGTGTACAAGACCATACTTTCACAGTACAACAAGCAATCGAGAAGGAACTAGCGAAAGACAAGGAAATATACGCCTGCTTCATCGATATGAAAAAAGCCTTTGACACAGTCAGCAGGAACAAAATATGGGAGAGATTAAGAAACAAAAGAGTAAACGAAGACCTATTAGGAGCAATAATAGTATATTACAGCCCGAGATGGGAAGTGTTTCATTACTGTCGAGAGATTAGTTAGCTGATTGAGACGCGAAGCGTCGAAATCAGCTATTATCTCAAGACTAAGGAAACTTCCTGTAGAGGTTTGTATACTATTTTATTCGCAACCACTTTATTCTAAACAATAATTGGAAAAATTATTATATTATGATACGTCAGGTTGTGACGCGCATGAATGGATCAACGAGATTCCCAGTGTCCCTACCTACTCAGCGTCCAGGAATGTACTACCCGCACTCACTTCCCGCACTTGAGCGGGAAGTGAGTGCGGGAAGTAGCGGGCTGAAATGTACGACTTCCCCCACTCAAATGAGGTCAGGAATGTTAACATTACAATATGGTTGCGAATAATAGTATATTACATACCGAGGTGGGAAGTGCTTCATTACTGTCGAGAGATTAGGTAGTTTACCGAGACGCGTAGCGTCGAGGTTAACTTTATCTCGAGACAGGGATGAAACTTTCCACCGTGGTATGTATACTATTTTATTCGCAATCATCTAATTTTAAAAATAACTACAATTGAATTCTGAATAATAGATATCTTGATGTAGCTAATATTTTTGTTACCATGAAAACAACCCACTCAATGTTTTGTTACCATGGAAACACCCCACTCTTCAGGTATGTAATATTTTTCGGGATATGTAATAATTTCCTGGCTAGTTTCAAGTACATGGCTATATAAGGACAGTGTGGTCAATTTTAAAAAAGGCAGCCATTAAGAGTCGTCTCTACAACAACCAGCCACGCCCTTAGGTATTGTTCTGTGCACGGCCTGCTAAATTGTGACATGAACGTCATTTTATGATGCTTTGCAGAGCGCTGTATACCCACGATCGCAAAAAATTGTGCAATATGAGGTGGTCGAAAAATGTGCAGTGCAACATTAATTTTACAAGAGTGTCAATAATATTACTTAAACAGAATTAAACGGCAAAAGGCGATGTGAAACGTAAGGAATCGCTGCCAGCGATTAAAAATCCTCGTTAACGAGCAACCTAATATTGGAATATAAGTCAAGGTGTCCTTTTTATCTTCTTTATTGTGTTTTTGTACATAGAAAACGAAAATTGAAAACATTTTGGCATTAAGACATTGTTATAGTTAATTATAGCTTTTGATTTGGACTAATGCGCAATTTTCGCAAAAAGCATTTTACTTTAACTCGTTGACATTTACTTATGCAAACGAAAATTCGGCATTCGCTTACACAGAACACTGTAGAACTTTATGAGGATTATTTAATTCCACTTCATATTGGGGCTACTTTCAATAATAAAGGACTTAGAAGCAATTTTGTGTGACTATGTGTGATTTCGTAAAACGACTCTTAATGGCGGATTTTAAAACAACCAATCAGAAACAGGACCAAAATTGACCACACTGTCCTTATATAGCCACTGTAGTGTCAAGTAATCATCTAGTTCCCAGCTGTTGTCATGTCATGAAATTGACACATTACAATGTGATTGCGAATAAAAGGTATTTATGAAGAGACTGTCAACCAAGTAAGAACATGCAACAGGCTATCGAGGAAGTTCTCCACAACAGAGGGGGTTAGACAAGGGAGCTTTCTTAGCCCAGAAATTCGATAACTCCGTTAATTTTCGTTTTTGGAAAAAATCTCGAAGAGGTGTAGCGATTTAAACTGCAGCTCGCATTTTAAAGCGATTTTCAAACTTTTATATCATGTGTTTTAATAGCTATTTATATTTATGCAACAAGTGCTAAAAGTCGACGTTTATGCGCGAGACATGAAAATTATAAACGACTTTTAGCACGCGTTGCATACAATATTTTATCTACGACCTTAATTTTACCGTTATTAATCCATAAATATCGATTTAAGAAAGGTTCGCATCTGCGACACTTTTAATTTATGTCATAATAAACAGTAGGCCACGCCGCGCGGGCGATTGTTTGGCCACGCCCGTGCTGTGAAGGTGAGTTACGAAATGTAATTATTGATACTCCACAGTCATATGACTGTATTCATTACATAACGCTTTAATTATTTCAAAAACGCTTTACCTGTAACGCAAGAAGCAACTAGAATAGTTTTACAACTTTACTTGCAGTTCGAAATTGTAGTTTTATAACCTCACTTCACTTTTAGCCCGTGTGCTAAAAATAAACAGCTGATTTCTTTAAACACGGTAAACTATAAAACGTCACTTTTAGTGAAACAAGCTAGCGCTAAAAGACCTACTTTTAGTAGTGGTCGTAGATAAATGTTATTTTTCTTACCGAATTCTGCAGGTTAGTGCTTAACACGCCTGATTAGCATTCGGGAAGCCGTCTGCTCTGATTCAGGTTTGGTTTTCCTGAGTCCGTTCTGAGTACTTTCTCTAAGGTGAATGCCGGGGCAGTACTTCTTCATCTTCCATCGCCCTTCTTTCATTCTACACCCCTCCTTTCTCTCACTCATCTTATAATTCCCGTTCTTATTTTTTTATTTATTTTATTCTGCACTCCGCCAACAGCCGTTAGGCCAATTATAGGCGTCACTGTACATTTGGATGAAGAGAGACGCAAGGTCCTAATTACCTTGAACATTTACCTCGTTATTCGTCTTCCTCTTTGGCCTTATCCACCCCGGATGTTGTCTATCATCATAGCAACACGTGTTTTATTGACTGCAGCTCGGAATAGCTCAATGGATATTACACCGAACCATCTACGTAAATTAACCATCCAGGAAATTCTCCTCCTTCCTGGGCCTCTTCGCCCTATTACCTTGCCCTGCAGAATCAGCTGAAGTACTCGATATTTGTTGGGATTTCTCATGATATGGCCAAGATATCGCAGTTTGAGTTCCTTTATGCATTGTATTAGTTCAAGTTAATAGTTCATTCTTTTAAGGACTTCGTTATTTATGATATGACGATGAAGTTCTAAGAATTCATCAATAAATCCACATCTCGAACGCTTTGACTTTTTTTCCATCGCTTCAGATACCGTCCAGGCCCCAACTTCATACAACAATGTGCAAAAGAGATAGCATTTCAGCAATCTCTCTTTGAGTGTCATGCTTAGATTTCGGCAGTATAGATTTGGTTTTATTTGTGTGAATACTTTTCTAGCCTTCTCTATCCTACATTTGATTCCTCGTTAATGTTACAGCCGAGGTAGTTAAAACTGTTAACTCTCTCAATGGGTTCGTTCACAGTAAAACCGTTTCCTTGGACCAGTGTCTTGCTTATAACATAACTAATACTTAGTTTTTTTATGTTAAGTTCTAATCCATAGTCTTGGCTCACTTGTTGTATTCTGTTTATAAGTTCTTGTAGTTCTTCTAAATTATCAGCAATTAACACAGTGTCATCTGCTTACCTGAAGTTATTGATGACTTCTCTGTTTACTTTGATGCATTCTATAGAATCTTCTACTGCTTCTCTGAATATACTTTCCGAGTACAGATCGAATAAGAGTAATGACAGTATACACCCCTGTGGCACTCCACGTTTAATCTTCACAGAATCCACGGATTTATTATGATCGACTGAGACGAATTCATTGTCACGTCGTAATTTAACAAGTTTTATAGGCCGAAAACGCCCAGCGGTTAGGCAACTGATTCTACTGGCATGTCGAATGTAAGATCCTAGCGGGCTGCAGTGTTCTACATAAATACAGTTTCCTATGTAATCTGCAATTCTTTCCGCCGAGGGCATTAATTGTCGCTAGATGGTGATACAGTTTGGCGTCACTTCCGCTTTAGAAAATATGTCACAAAGGTGAAAACACTGTTCGATTTGCCGGTACAAAAATCTTCGTTCATCGAGCTCTGTGAACATGAATTGAGGCATTGTAGAAATTAACCGCTGGATCAGGCGTATGTAGCATAATCAATTTGGTCACATTTTCCACCCACAGCCATGTAAAAATATTTTTTTGGGCGAGCACATTTTTGGTGCTTTTCTGGCAGAATTTTCTGGTAAGCCGTCTCATCCTCGTTTATTCAAATTGCTAATTTGGTGTATATATACTTCAAGCTACGAGTTAAAAGTGCCCGAATAGAGCAGAGGCCTACAGCATTGTCAAGTAACGTGCAGTTTAGTCTGCGGTTGTTCCCGCTGTCCCCTGTATCTTTCAAGCAGCCCCAAGCTTCCTGTGATGGCAGTAACTGCGGGCAGCTAACATCACCTTCACCTTGTGCTGGATGGGGTTTGAACTTAATGGCTATTTTGTTATTGTGATCTAATAATTGACATGCTATTGAATTCCTAACGGTCTCGCCGTTTGTTATCTTACTTTAGTAGTATATATATGGCTTAAACTTTAAAGCTAGCGGCTTCACCGCTGTTGTAACGAACTGTAATTCAGGTGTGTTAACCGAACGTCAGTTTCAAGCTGAGTTAGTTCAGTTATAATTACCGTAGCTATGCATGCTAATAAATCAGCTGAGTGAATAGTGAACCCACATACGTTTGTTCCATAACTATCGCCTTAGTAATTAATTTCGCTAGACGGAAAGCTATCCAGCAGGTTATTTGGTATACTACTAAGACATGCAGATATCTGAATGTGTGAGTACTCGCGAGGTGCCAATTTAACACATTAAAGAAGGAACGCAGTACGGCTGTGTCGTTCATTCAGTATTCGGGATGTTACTAAATTACCTGTTTTGGCTAACTTACAGTTTAACGTAAATCATTTTGGAAATTAGCTTTTACACGTCCTCAGCAAAGGCTGCGTTTTCTGATGCACACTGTCTCAGGTTTTGATTGATTAAGATTGTGATATTTACATATGTGATATATTTATTTTTGTGATAATATTGTTATTGTCCGTTGATGCCAGTAATTACAAATCGATTTTGTTCTCCCTGTTATTGATCCTTTATCTGTTTGAAACATTATACGATTTATCGAACTGTGGGTTTTCATTGTTTATGTTGTATTGTTACCTTGAGCAAATTAATGGTTTGTTCGCTCAAATGAACCAGGGAACATGGGCCTAAAAGCATTTGGCATCCCTATAATTTCGACCGTTTTATTTTGAAGTTACCTACACCCTTCCACTGAGCTAGTACGAGTGCATGTTTCGATTCGACATCTGCAATTATTAATGTAACACGACTTTTATATTCGCTTTTTGTTTCCAGTATAGGTTATTGATGATTCTTGTGTCTTTCCCATCTATGTTTGTTTCGTGTAGTACTCTTACAATTGTATCGTGTACACATCGGTCGAAAGCCTTAGTGTAATCTATGAAACAGATATAAGTGTCGCAATTCATGTCCATGTACTACTGTATGAGAACCTGGATGACAAACAGTGTTTATCTGGTAGCCACATTTTTACGAAATCCAAACTGGTTTCACTTACGTGTTCTTCGCATTGGATATAGAGTCGTGCATGAATTATTTTAAGAAACACTTTTAACATATAAGACATGCTGCTAACAGTGCGGTAATCTGAACAAAATTTGGGTTTTTTTGGGTATAGGAACGAATGTGGAGACGAGTCATCCTTCTTGGATTATACCTGTTTCATATATTTTGTTTTACAGTGCTATTAGTGTGTTAATATAATTTTATTCTATGATCTTGAGTAGTTTCATTGATAACTAGTCTGGGCCAGGAGTCTTTCCTGACTTTGTCAGATTAATAGCAAGTTTTACTTCGCTTGTTGTGATTTCTGGGCCGTCCAACTTGTCTATTTGTGCCGTTCCTGTGAGCACTGGTTGTCTTTGAAGAGATCTTGTATGTATCCTTGTCACATTTTATTTTTTTCCTGTATCTTCAGAACAACCTATCGTTGCCTATTTGTAATATTGCCCGTAGTTCTTCTTCTATTTCTCCCTGTGGCTTTTCTGACTTTCTTGTATACATTCCACTACTCTTTCGCTTCTCTAATTTTTTTAAATAGTGTGGCGGATTTGGTAGTGGGTCTCAGGTTCCATTGTTTTTACAGTACATTGTTGCTCCATTAATTATATAATGTCACTCCCTCATCGTTTTTTCTTTTCCCGTTGTTTTTTGGCGTTAAATATTGGTCACAGGCCTCAGTCATTGCTCCTTTAACCGATCTCCATATATCTTCTACATGTGTGTTTTGTAGTGATATAGGTGGATTTGTCTATTTATGACCTCCTGTATTTTTTCTTGAATTTGAGTATCTTGAAGTTTTGAGTAGTCGAACCGGATCTTTCTATGCTGGTTTTGAGTCGCAAGTTCATTTTCAGTGCGCAGACTAGAGGGATGTGGTATGATGTGACGTCTGCTCATGGATATGTTTTAGTAGAGAGTATACTATTTCGGAATCTTTGATTGATTAATATAAACTCTATTTGATTCCTTATAATATTGCCTGGTTTATCTCCCGGAGCTTTCCAGGTGTATAAGCTTGTGGCGGGTTGTTTAAAAAGTCTGTTTTCCCTCTGTCCTCGGTCCCAGATCAAAGTTTGCGACTATGTTATATTCCGACCCTTTGCCAACTTTCGGGTTGTAATCATCTATTATAATATTCATTTCAGTACTTTCTGTGTTCTTTAATACTTCTTTTATTTGGCCATAAAAGTTTTCAACTTTATCTTCACTCTTATCCGATGTTGGGGCGTACACTTGGATCAAGTTAATGTTAAAGGGGTTACCCTTGAGCTTAATCGTTATCACTCTATCGGAGTGGAGCAAGCAACCAATAACAGTGACTTGTATTTTCTTGTTCAGGATAAATCCTACTCTTTTTATACGGTTTTTGTCTTCGTTTCGTGCGTAGTAGACTATATGGTCATTTACTTGGCAATTTTCTTATCTCACTAATACCTTTAAAACCAATCTGTAGTCTTTCCATTTCTTTGATTGTATTATGGATCTTTCTTGCTTCGTATATGCTTCTAATATTCCAACTACCTATTTTTAGTGTTGTTTTCCTAGTTATTTTTATGTTTATTGAGTTCATCACTCATTTTGCAAGGATTTTGCACGCCGAATTTCTTATACCGTCATTGATTCGGTGGATTTTCAGAGGAATTTTTCCTCCTATGCCCCATACGCTAGTGTTGATCCGACCTGTGTTTTATTTCCCCGGTACCCGCTATATCTAACGGGCATTCCTCTATCCGCCACAGGAGGGGGGGGGGGGGGTAGTTGTGGATCTAGCAACCCCGCTGGGTAAACGCTATTAGGTCATCAATATATTTTTTTAAATGACAACCAATATTGTTTTAATTTTTTTCGTTAGTAAGTTTTAATGTTTTCAGCGGTATAACATTTTAAAAAGGCTACATTAAAAAATTAGAAAAACCGCCTTAAAGTTCACATAGTAAAGATGGATAAAATTGACAGATTAATTCTAGTTAGCTAGCTTTAAAAAAACTGTGTAAGTAACGCCCGCAACCCCCCGAAGTAATGCAAAAGAGGTTCCAGGGGGAACGGTAGAAGAGCTTAGTGGAAACAATAAAGAAAAAACAAGAGAATAATAGAAAAAATAGGTTAAGTCTAGTTACCTAGGTTTGAAACAAAAGCCTTAAGATATATTGCAATGAACATTTTTAAAGTCTCTAAAATTATGATAGCAATCAATAACATTTTAAGCGTTTCAAATATTCTATAAATGTGCTAGTTTAATTTTTGCAAATTGTATGAATAGCATTGACTTTGAGTTAATAATTTGTAAACACGGTATTAAAAATAGTATAGCATTAATTGAAATATAAAATGTAATCATAGCAGGCTTAGAAATAATGAATAACAATGTAGAATAAATAAAAAACAAAGAAGAAAAGAAGGGGGAACTGAAGCCAAGCTGTGTGGTGTGTTATTTTGGCTTCCCCATAAATAATCCATTTAAAAGCAAATAAATACTCATTTTCCCAATTCAGTGTTTTATCATTACTACAGTGTCTGTTGGGTAGCCTGTAGAAGGGTTGCTTTGATTCGTAGCAACTCTACAGGAGTTTTAAAAAGTGTTGAATAGTACATCGAGTGGTAGCTGGTGTTCCTGTGGCAGGTTTTAAAGCTGTTGCGAGGTTAGCATAGCCCTGGAAGCGGGAAGGAGGCAGCGATATACGTGCTGAGCAGGGGGAAGCCCTAGGACTGGAGCAAAGACGGAGTTGTAAGCAATTTTGGAGTAGTGCAAGGTGCAGGCGGCGTTCAAAGAAGTATCTGTTTCAGCAGGCCAACGCAGAGAAGAGGAGCCCCTGTCCGTCGTAGAATTTGCTATGGGAACGCCTGGTTTCTTATTTTGCATTAGGGAAATTAAATAAGGTTAGAAAGTTATCCTAAAAATAGAATTTGGTAAAATTTTTAAAGTGGCGTCGGTTTTTGTACAGTTCCGGAAGAAGCCCATCGTGAGTGTTTTGTTGTGGCGTCACTCCTACATAATCACTGATGTAATTATTAATACGAAGTCAACTCGTTTTGATATATTGTGAGGTTGGAGCGCCGTGTTTGTAAAGTTGTTCCCATCATTTGAAATATTGTTACGCTGATTTTGTCGTTTTGTATGCAATATTTGAAATTAATTAGATTCCGCAATTCACATTTATTTCCTAAATATACAATACATTTTTCCCTAAATAGTTAGGCAACCCTATTAACATCACTCTCAATTTTTGGAACAAGGTACAGTTCTGTTTATCAGCTTGGCACATACACCTGCATTCTTATAGTTTTTCCTCCTTTTTCAAATTTTAGAACATTTGATAACCTGAGATTGTGGACTGCTTTTGGCAAATTTTCATTCTTTCCATCCCCGATTCGGTCGTGAGAAGTTGGTGCCCTGGGTACCTTTTGCTTCGTTAGCTTTGGATATAGCTGTCTTCATTTTGAAAGGATTTATGTGAGGCATCGTAACTCCTTTGGAACGCCATGGGAGCTTTTGTGTGTTGCTGTCGGGCGTTCGCTACGATTTATAGTTGATATGTTGGGCCTCCTCTTAGATCGGACCGTGTGCTAAGCTGTTCGTCAGCTTTCTTTTACCTACCTGGAAACTTATTTTTACCTGGGATGGTTTTTCGTATTGTTGTGATGTGTTCTGCCTGGGACATGCGGTGCACTTGCGATCCAGCGTGCTGTCCATTCCTGTGGCTGAGGTTGATTTGAGTTTATAAGTATGACCTATGGATTTGCTTTTTGTGTATTACGATTTGTGCTCACTTGCGTAATTATATTTTTGATTATTTGATATCTTGCGTAATTAGATCTTTGATTATTTGGTATACTTACCCGGTTGTTTTGCAGCCACTTTGTGATTGCTTTGATATGTTGTACGGCTGCTTTAGTAATCACTTTTTCATGTGCTTTTTACGCGTAACAACCTAGTGCGTTGACATCAATTTGAGTTTGGCTTTAGCTGTAAAAACTGTGCTGTTACTAAGCTACCGCCGACGGGATTATTACTGTGTTTAATTAGCTGCCCGTTTCTAAATTCATTGTCAAGTTTAGGGTTTAGAATGACCGCAAGTAATGACTTGGAGCTTCTTAGAACGCCTTATACATTTCTTATAGGTTCTAGCACCCCTTGTGAGATCTCATAAACTGCAGGTACCGCCCGTCTAAACTTTGTTTGCAGTAAAGTCAATTTAACTAAGCCAACTCTCGGGGTTGAACGTTGGACTTACTTTGTACTTGCGCTATTCGCACCCCTTGGATTGAATTCCGCTTAACGGAGTATATTTCAATATTTAGAGCTTTTTGGTTTAAATCTTAGATGTCGATCTCCGCTTCACGGTGACCGCTGTTGTATTTATAGTCAGACTTGCATCTGCGTTTATTTATTTGAGTTATGAATTGAGACGCTTAACTAGGTATATACAGGGTGTTCCTAAATAAGTGTCGCAACGGAACACTTTAGATTCCCCATGAAAAAAGGAACACTTTTTTCGTCTTCCATGTTTCTTTCCGGGCTTTCGTTTTCGAGATACAGGGTGTCAAATTTTTTTACAGAAGCTGGTTCATTGCTGTAAAGTCAACCGTTTTCGAGAAAAATGGCTTTTTATGAACAAAAACAAACATTTTGCTAAACGTTTCGCCGTAAATTTTGATCATGTCAGTGTATTCATTATTAGTAAAACCTTCCACTTTTACCACCCTTTTAACAATTTTAAACAATTACAAAAAAAAACACTCAGCAGCATGACAATTAATTAACTTGAGACTCTTGACTAAAGTAATTTGTTTTCAATGGTAACTTAGTTTTTTTTTCCTATAACGTATGTGGTGTCAACTGCAATGAACCAGCTTTTGTAAAAATTTTTGATACCCTGTATCTCGAAAACGAAAGCCAAGAAAGAAAAATGGAAGACGAAAATAGTGATCCTTTTTTCATGAGGAATCTACAGTGTTCCGTTGCGACACATATTTAGGAACACCCTGTATATTGTAATGATACACACTCCTGTGTGTGTTAGAATCAATTTTAGAAAAGATTAAAGGATTACATTGGGTGAAAATAATTTAGATCTAGTCAAATATAAAGTGGGAATGTGAATGGTTAATATGCTATTACAAAGTAAAAGAGAATTTATAATTGAGTGGAAAAAGGCTATTTGAAAAACAGATGGATTCGAAAATAAGAAAATATTTTATCAATTTGAGCTTGAAAAGAATGACATATACTTGATTGAAATAAATTAGAAATTTAGTAGGTTTAAATTAAATATGATAAGACTAGAGTGTATAAGGAAGGAAATTGATATTGTTATGTAATTTGTTGCGATTATTGAGAAATAAATTTTGCAAATGTAGAAAAATAATTTGGTGTGATTAAAATATCAAAAATAACGCTATTTTATTAATAAAATGTTTGGATAAAATAAGAAGGGCAGTAATAAAATCTACGTGGTGAAGTAAAAGGAAAATTTAAAAATACGAAGAATAATTTAAGATATAAAACTAATGAAGATTACAAGTATGTGGTAAGAACTAATGGTTAGCAGAATTAATCTAAAAAAGTGAATCATTGAAGAAGAATAATAAGTCAAGTTTATTGGAAAAGTCCATTTGACGCAATACATTAATCAAATTGGATTACGTCAAGCTGTGTGGTACTAAGGGAGAGCTCCAGAGGAGGATCATCGGTTCAAGAGGCATTTTCCAGGAGGTTGGCGGATCCAGTATTGCAAGTAGGTGTCTACGGATTTGGGCTGTTGGCTACGCACTGTGGGAAACGTTGAGTTGCTGATTTTGGACGATTGGGACGTCTGGTCTGTTCGTGAGGTCATCCATTGCGGGAAGATGCTTGAGAGAGTCGATTGGTAGGCGGAGAGAGCAGTTTGGTTGACTTCCTGAATGTTATGCTGATAAAGTGACAGGTGGGTGATTTTAGTATTAAAGTAATAACTATACCTCGTTTCACTCTGACTATGCAGTGTACAGGGATAGGGCTACAGTATTGCCATATTTCCCCAGCAAGTCGCTTAAAACTGAACACGAAGACGTCAATCATAATAAATCCGCCTTTTGTATTGCAATCGGCTTATTTGTTAATACCTTGTTGAAGTAAACCCTTTTTGTCGCTTCTGCGTCAATTTGAAAAGAGCAGCATATAATGCAAAATAATTGAGTTTAGACATTTAAAATAAAAACAATTTTAATTAGATCATACAATTTGTTGTAACATACTTAAAAATAAATATAAACAGGGTTTTTAAGAAAATTTGATACAGAAGAATACTAATTAATGTATTTCTTTTTTGGTTTTGATTATTTACTATAATTATTGTCCTCTTCGCTATTATTATCAGAATCCTTATAATTTATATTTATAATAATGGGTTCTATATCGTCCATCGGTCGATTCCCCACATTTGGTCTTCTGTTTTTATTACATATAGTTTTGCCATTTCTCTGGTGTGATTCGCTCATAAGATTCGCGGATTAAATTGCGTACGGTATTTTCCTTAAAATTCAGCGTAATTTCAATGCTGAAGAACAGATAAATACTGATTATTTCATACAAGGAGATTTCTTATATATACATATCATCTAACTATAATGACCTGATTAACCTAATTACCTACCTATTATTCCTCATATATTAAGTTAGTAATTAGGTACATTGCAGTTATGATAAATACTAATTATTTGTCTATAGGGATGTTTATTATTTACATTCGAAGCATAATTACCTATCTATTATTACTGATATATTAAGTTATATTGCACTTATAATTCAATAACTATTTCAGATTACCATCAGAAAGTAATAACGATTACCTTAATTTGTATTATCCTCTACCTGGGTAGGGTCTAGGACATCTCGGCGCCGCCATCTCGGCGCGGGATCAGCTCGGCGCCGGGACAACTCGGCGCAAGGCAAGCTGGCATCAAATGAAAAAAAAAATATTTAAAATTTCTTGGAAAATCAAACACTGACGACCAGAGGTGGTTGCAAAGTGATAACAAACAGGCCAAAACAGAAGTTGTCACGTGACTTCCGTTATCAGTAAAATTCGACATTTTTTAAAAATAATTACGGATAATGCATTTACTAGCCAAGATAGGGAGAAAATTTACTAAAAAACTTGTTTTCTGGCCTTGAGATTGTTGAGTTAGCTAAAACTAACACACAATAAAAAAATCGTATGGAAACTTTGCTTAATTTTCGAAAAATTGTACGTTTTGATTTACACAACTTCGAAAAACGCCATTTCTTAACTAAGCAAAAATCACTCAATATATCTAATACGGGCTAAATAGGTTTTCGGACAAGCTGTAATGTATAAAGTAAAATGTAAACATTGCCAGTTTTATATTATATATATTTATATACAGGGTGATTTTTAAGTTGATTCTTTCCGTTTGTCAGGAAATAAAGCAAAAAAATAAGCATTTTTTTATTTACCATTTTTCGGAAATATCAAAAATAACGGAGGTACAGCGTGTTAAAGTTTCAAATTAAAAACTAAACTTTGGCCCAAAGGCGGCTGGACAATTTGATTTTTGTTTATCTCTGTTGTCAAGCAATGACCTGTCAACTAGTTTTCCATTGTAATTTTCTTAATGTTATTGCTACAATAATGGCTCATGTTTATGGAAATAATGAATGAGTGAATATGCTTATTATTTACTGGTAGTGTCGTCAAAATGCCACTGCCGCATCGTTCTTATACGGGAAACGTGTGTGTAGAAGCGAATGCTGATAATTTTGAACATATCGTTTAAGTTAGATTAAGTTTAGTTCAATTTTCGTTAAGTAATTTTAGTTCTTAATTTGAAACTTTAACACCTTGTACCTCCGTTAGTTTTGATATTTCGCAAAAGTGGCAAAGGAACAAAAAGCTTACTTTTTTTAGCTTTATATCCTGGTAAAAGGAAAGAATCAACTTAAAAACCACCCTGCACATACAGTGTGTCCTCGGATAGGTGAAACGACTCTTGTAAAAGGTAAAAAATTCTCGATTTAAATTTTCATTTTTTGGGGTTCAGCCGTGCTTGGTTAAAGGCGAATTTCTAACAGCATTTCAGTTTTGAAAAATGAAGTATGCCTTGGAAATTTTTGAAAAACCTATTTTACTGTAGAGTAGCGTGCCTTTTATGTAGCAAATACGACAAAAAGTTATTAAGAGAAGTTGTTTAGAATCAACATCTAGGCTCCTATACCAAATTTCAAAATTCTCGGCCAACTTTGATCTCTCACATTTTCTTTTGTTTAGGTTCCATATCAAAGAATTTTACTTTGAACAAAGACTGCTATGGGAAAACATATTTTTAACAAAGTTTTTTATTTCATAATAAAAAACCTTTGTTAAAGATTAAATTCTTTTATTTGGGAAATAAACATTAAAGAAATACTTGTCACTTAAAAGGCACTTTATTTAGTTGGAAAATACCGTTTTTCGAAATGTTGGAAATCCAAAAAGTTCTATTTCTTGGGAAATTAAGCAAGATTTCAATGAGATTTTTTATTGTGTGTTAGTTTTAGAAGACTCAACAATCTCAAGGCCAGAAAACTTTTTTCGTAAAATTTGTCTCTATCTTTACTGATAACGGAAGTCACGTGACAACTTCTGTTTTGGTCCATTTGTAATCACTTTGCAACCACCTCTGGTCGTCAGTGTTTGATTTTACAAAAAATTCTAAATAATTTTGTTTTCATTTGATGCCAGCTTTTTGGCGATCACTTTATTTATTATTTGTTTATAATAATTTTTTACGTAGTGCACACTGTAGTTTGCAAATTTGAATTCGGCGCCGAGATGGCCTTGCGCCGAGTTGGCTGGCGCCGAGGAGGCTCCGCGCCCGGTTGTCTCGGCGCCGAGCTGGCCCCGCGCCGAGATGGCGGCGCCGAGATGTCCGGCTTCGCCTCTACCTATACCTGTCTTTCTCAGCTTACCCGAAAATTTAAAATTTCTTTAAGTATACCTGAGTGCGGTCTACAAGCGGCAACGCAGCAGGCGAAGTTTGCCTTTAAAGAACATTGTCGTA
Source organism: Agriotes lineatus (assembly GCA_940337035.1). NCBI lineage: Eukaryota > Metazoa > Arthropoda > Insecta > Coleoptera > Elateridae > Agriotes > Agriotes lineatus. The sequence continues at coordinate 66,324 of CALNHX010001086.1, forward strand.
TGTTCTCTGTACTGCATAGTCAGAGTGAAACGGGCTATATAAAAGGAAATAGAGACTATAAAAAGGTGAATTATTTATGAAAGAATTATTTACTATTTTAATATTGTTGTGTACGATTGTAACGATCTGGTATTTGTCATTTTGACTTCAAAGCTGTTTGACATATAGCTGACATAAGTTATATCGACTTATGGAAATGATAAAAAATTAGAACAACAAATTTATGAAATAAGCTATGTTGATAAAGGAATCCCCCCCTGATTTTTCAGGAGCTTGCTCTAATAGCAGTTATTGTTTTTCTATACATGAAAGGGCAATTTTAATTTGATAACATAAAAAAATAAGTTAAAAACAGATTAAGATCACTGTACCTGAAGGTAAATAGCAGATTTAAGACGCTGTAACGTGGACATTAACACATCTATGACGGCACAACGTGTGACAAATTAATAATAAAAAATACTAGCTCATTAACAAGTAAATAAAGACATCTCACGCGATGTGATCTAGTGCAATATATTTATGATATATTTGTGATATTTATTTGTGACATTATGTATTTGTTGTGATATATTTATGTTGTTTGTTGGTTTGTTTATATGTATACTGCTGGCATGCATTTTTATGAGTTTGTTGAGCACTATAGAACCAAGTCATGAATACATCCCGTTATTAGATATTGGTTATGCTGTTATTTTGGTTTGCTCGGTATATCTCTTACATTGGGGAGGTCCGACCCAAGGATTTGTCTATGTCGAGGACCTGGCGCCATCTCCCTTAGTTTCTTTTTCAGCTTCGCCGGAACCCCGACCTTCTCGACTAGTTGACCAACCTAGGCCGATGTTTACCAGCTGGAAAAATAACAAATACAACTTTCGCCAACAGGTAAGGGCCGCCCTTCGCCATCCTTTGTTACAATATGTAATTTTGATTTTAACATATGCACTGCAATTTGAATCGCTACAGTCGCTTGAGAATTTTTCCTGAAGCTAAACATTAACGGAGTTACTGAATTTATGCGTTACTTAATTTCCACACTGTATATTAGATAAATAGATTAGATACCATATCGAGTCAGTAATAACCTTGTACGATAAAATTGCTGCTGGTTGTAATTAATTCCAATTTAATTTAAATAAAATTATGTTTGGAATTTTCGTCTTTCCGATAAACCTAAATATTTCTATGTAAATTTGCTTTATAACTGGGATAGTTCAAGTGATATGATGCTCAATTTTCGGGTTATAAATATTACATTTTGATAGGAAAACATCTTTAAAGCGATAAAATTATTCAGTTCAACATTAATCTTCTAGACGCAGTTTTTTTGGATGTTATGTTCTGGCATAAAAATGTAATGGAAACTGTTAAGTTTACAAGTTCTGAAAACAAAAAGATATAAACTTGACGTCTACATGTTTTTCTCTCACTGGACCTTTTTTTTAATCCGTTTAGCACGATTGTGCTAAAAGTTATTATAATTCATTATTATAGATAAAAAATCTGGCGACATTTATGCCATACACTTAACAGTTTGGAAATTCAACAGATCGCACAGTAAATAAATAATAAATGAAGACATAAAATATGACTATGTACTTCTCGAAACTCATGTTTTATTTATTGCTTCTAAGCAAATCTCTAATTTGCCAACCAAGAAGTGTCTTACAAGGTGCTGTTCCTTACTTTGCAATTGTTATTCTTTAACGCTGTACTAAATTTCGCATAATTAAGCCAGATTCATATCATAAAAGCCAACGGAGCGAAATAAGTTATACTTTGCCTTGAAACTTCACGTAACATTGAACCTGAACGGAAACGGACATCACTGGAGCTTTGTTTCCAGAAGTCTAAAGTCAAATACCTTTTTTAGAAAAACATCGCTGGCAGACGTGCAGGTGTTTAGTTTTTACTGTACGCATAACATGCGTCAGCTCAACAATCGATTTGTTATTTTGCGTACTATAATTTTGATAGAATTAATGTAGCCATTATATTAAATTACTATTATTGACAGACACAGTTACTTCGTTTCAAAACACGAAGTGCTTTGGAACTTGGCTGTAACTTTGACAGACATCAAACATGCAATTATTAAAGTCAATAAACTTTGGGAGTTCACGTTATTAACGGGTTACTGTTTTCACTAGGCATTGATATTGTTGTTAAAAATCCATGATTTACTATAGCTTTGGTTTTATACAAAAAATTTGCATAACGGTACATAGCAGCTACAATATTTACTGGAATTATTAAACCTGTGAAGCATATTAGCATAATAAGGTAGAATTTCCATAGATGCATTGTTATCCGGGCATCATTAAAAAAACCTTGTTATAAACTGCACTAACTAGGATAGTTAACATAATTGCACTATTACCGTATTTGTTTAAGAATAGTATTTTTTTAAAATAATTACTCATTATACCGCTGCCTGTAAATTTCATGCCGAGTAAGGTGTAAAACGTATAACGGGAAAAATAAATATTGTTCTTGTAAAGAAGTATCAAAACGCAATCATACGGATTGACAGATGCGTTTTCCTAAAGTAAAATCGAAATAATCGAAATACATGTATATTAATAATAGAAAAATTCAAGTTATCCTTGATCCCTTCTACTTTACTTTAATAAAAAATCTGGTGTGATACACGCACACAACTTGCTTTTACAGTGATCTTATAATTAGCCATAAATTTGATTTAAAATTTTTAAGCATTTGTCAAAAATTTTCAAAAATTACAAATTCTACAAAAACGGTACAAAATAGAGCGTTAGGTGAAGGTACAAATTTGCTCTAGAATTTGAAGCTGAATTCAAAAATGTAATAATATACCGGGTGTTCTATTTAAAATAGGAGTTAATAAAAAAAAGAAAGAAAACAAAAGAAACCCATTTTAGAAGTATTCAACTGGAAAATCACCTATTTCACATCAATACACATTAAAAATTTAATAAACATGTGAAGTTTGAAAAAAATCGTTAGAGCCGTTTTTGAAAAAATCGAAAAAAACTGAAAAATCACTAGAGTAAACACCTATCTCCGGTTATGCGAATTTCTTCAAAATCTTGATGTCCCATCTACATAGTACACAAAACTTAAATTTGAAGTTTCAACGCCATACCTCTTTTCGTTTTTGAGATATTCTGTTCACAGACACACAGACAGACAGACAGACCAATGAAAAAAAAATGTTGTTTGGGTTCAGGGTACTCGAAAACGCGAAGATCTGTTGACAACTCAATTTCCAATTTTTGGGGTGAATCCAATACTTCCTTTATTGTAAAACGAAGTAAAAAAGCATTAGAAACCAAACAAACGTATTTACAAGTATATCAACATTTCATTTAAAAGTGATGATTTGATAAGTGTAAAACCCCAACTCAACATTCAAATTCCTGAAAATAAATTACTGAAAATGTCTGCAGGAGGAAGTTAAAGATAATACATTTTTTGTTGTAGAGTGACACAGTTGAACATTTTATAGTTTGACAATTTATACAGGGTGTTTTAAACTAAACAATATAATCAAGCAACTCTATACACTAACGGAGTCTAAAATAATTTCACAGGCTTATTTTATCAACATTTCAAAATAATTGCACAGTTATGAAAGATGAGCTTAAAATTCCTGTAAAGTTTATTTTGCCAGTCTTTAACTAAGCTATATAACCTCCAATTGAAAGCGAACTATCGAATTTTCGTAAATGGTTGTGAAATAAGCTTTTTAAATTTTGAAAATGTATAGCAAGTTTCGCAACATTAAAGAAATAATACTCTTACATAAATGAAAAGCACACGTTTAGGTCTACAACATTTTTAATGAATTAAACAAGTGCCAAACAAGGATTTTTGAAAAAAAATTGTTACAACAATTTTAGCATTCCTAGCAACTAGCTCCAATTGAACTCCGATGAGAGGCCATACCTACTGGTATGAGCAACAATGAGTTCATCGATAAGGGCGCCAGGTTCAGCAACTTACCATAATGCTCCCCGAAGAACCACACTGAGTAAATCAGTCGCAACGAAAACAGGTTGAAAGAGATAAAGAACACCCAAAATAAAGAAACAACATCGGCTAGTATCAAACATCAATAATTCGTTGATTAGTAATCTTGTTTATTGGCCCTCAACAGCGGGCGTAAAATGGCTTTTATAGTCCTAAGGCCTATAACGTTGTTAAGCACTATAACAAGCACCAACAATGTAGTATAGCAACATCAAGGATCTGCATAGAAATCATAGCACACAAAAAATTCACAGCGCCATCACATCGATGAGGCAGTAGTGTGTATCCAAAATACTGAATCCATGAATTTTGTCCATTTTGAGAACCAAAATGAAGTAAAACGTTGTATGTACCACGTGCCTAATCAAAATTATAACTCTCGGGAAAATTCCCTCGTGCTATAATTTATTGAATATGCTCTTAATACATAAATAAATATAACGACACGAACAAACATAAATAACGCGTGGACGTAAAACGAACCTAGAGAATAAATTACTGACATGCTAACTATTATAACGGGTGTTCATAAACAGTCGTCATCCCAGTTGCTTTGAAAAACAAAATGTTATGTCTTTGATTAATTCGTGCAACACAATGAAACGTCATTGAGTACTGTCATATCGCATTTTTTCTCAATTTTAATAGACATACGTTTCTGAAGACAAAACCTACTGGGATGACGACTGTTTATGAACACCCTTTAGTAAATTCAACGCACGAATAGCATACGATATCAAGGAAGCAAAAATGGCTGACTATAATAGGCCCCGAATGAAAATCAACAATTAATACTCAATCAAAAACAAACTCGCAAACGCTGTCGTCGAAAAGGCCTTGTTAAACGTAACGCTTGAATACATAGTACGCTATCGAAAGTATGGTTTAGGTTTAGATAAATGTAAAATTCAATCGGAAAACGCAAAACTTTTCTGAAGAGTTTCGCCTCTGGCGTGGTTTACACGTTGAGTTACCGTGCTCTTCTATCCTTCCATTGCAAAAGAGTTTCGCCTTTGGCGTGGTCTACACGTTGAGTTACCGTGCTCTTCTATCCCTTCCCTTGAAAAAGAGTTTCGCCTCTGGCGTGGTTATCACGTTGAGTTACCGTGCTTTTTTGCTTTTTCTCCTGATGAAGTCCCTTACGAAAGTGGGCGAAACGTTGAGTTCTTCGACTTCAATAATGACACGGTCCAATCCCGGAAGTCATTTGTTACTTAATGACAATGGCCGTGAAAGCCTCCGAAATCATCCCTAATCACGAATAGGATATACCACGGGTTCTGGGAGGTCAGTGGGTATTTTTATTCAAAAAGGAAATCACCATATCTCGAAATACTCGACGGCTGCGGCGACCCAACAACAGGACAAAATGGCGTATGAACCGATTTTCGAAAAAGAGAATATTGCGGCCGAAAAATATATCTCCCACCTCTAAATTGCGTACTCGGAAATTTTAGAGACAAAAGCGCATTCATTTTAAATTCATACGTTGATTCATCAGTTAGACGAAATGCACGCTGGAGTTTGAGATTGCCATATATGCGGTAAATTACGCGAAAAATTTAAGGCGACAGATTTCGGATCGTAACATATGTTCAAAAATGACGGAGAAGTCAATTTTTTGGAAGCTCAAATAGACATCAAAATACTTATTTCGTACACTAGCATTGAAAGAGCTGCTTTACCGTACAATTTATTAATTAGAAAGTTACACTTTGCGGTATTCGTACGGCAAAGTAGCCGCAACGTGTACTTACCTTTCTTTTAATAAATTTTACGGCAAATTCAGATGAGAGGATAAATTGATTATTCCGTTTTGTATGCTAGTGTACGAAAAAATATTATACGGAACTCTTATGAAAGTGGCTTTTCCATACTCGTCTCGGAATTCCGGACTCAGCCTAACGGCCTCTTCCGGAAACATCTCACTCGTACTGAAAAGCTCCACTTTCTATACTTGTAACTAAATTACTATTGTTTGAAAATATGTTTGCACTTCAACTTAGCATTGAAATTACTGTCATTGCTCATAGACATTAACTGTAAACATTCAATTTTGTATTTACAATCAAACTTATTATTATCGGAAGTTAATATCATTTAGTGAGGTTATGTATTTAGCGAATTGACGGATTATGTTTACAATTCAGGTTTACACAGAGCTGTTCTCATTATTACCCTCTAAAAAATCAATTGTGGGGAGTAATAGTGGCGATTAAAGTCTAAATTGTAAGTGCAATAGTGGCCGGTGGTAAATACGGGAAAATAGTTATGTTTATTATAACAAGATGCCTCGTATATCGAAGAAGAAGAACAAGCTGCTCTGAGCAGGGAACTAGCTGAAGTAAAGCATGGTAATCCGTTGAGAGATGTATAGGAGAGATTTGTCATTTAGAAATCTACACTGGAAAAACATAAATGGGTATAAAATGTTATGAACGTCAAAATTGGTGGTGACAGAAAATCAATTTTAAAGAAAAAAGACGAAGAACCTTTAACTAAGCACCTGTTCGAATTTGGGAAATTTGGATATGGTTTGATTAAGTGCGAAGTATTACAATACCTATGTGAAAGAGTTCTGTGAATTTACTGGCAATACTTGGAACGAATCCGGACCGGGCAGAGAGTAGTGTGAGAGTTTCTTCAGATGCATCTCTTCATAAAGGAGAAAGCATGAGCTCTCAGCGTATGAGAGGAGTAGATCTCTTTGTAATAAGGGAATGGTATGAAATATTAGACGGTTTGTATCAAAAAGAGAACATTTAAACTTCAGATGGTCACCTGATATACAATTGCGACGAGACGAGATTTTGCCATAACCCTAAAGATCTTATACTTGTTGTATAGAAAGGGCAAAACATTATGAATTTTCCGGGCAGAATATTACCCAATGAGAAGTTTGCTAAACGAATCAAAGTAGTTTGGAAAAGAATTTTCAAACCGGAATACTTAATTTCAGGCTTTAGTTCAATTGGATCTTTTCCAATTGATTTTACTAAGTTTGCTGATAATTGAAATTATCCTATTCAACTGAAAAGATTTATAGACACAAAAATAGAAAACAACCCACCAAGGACCAGCTGCAGCTGAAGCGGGACCTAGCCAGTTTGAAGAATTCATAAGAACTAAATTGCCCCCCTCCTCCCCCACTAAAATGAGAAAGGGGTGTCTGATACAGTAGGGGGTATATTAACATCTGTAAATGCAATGAAACTCTTGTGAATAGGAAAACGCTTCTAAGAATCGGCAAGAACTAACATTTGATAAAAAGAATGATTAAGAGCATAATGCAAGAAAGAACTTGAAACATAAGCGGAGAGTAGTACCAACAGCATGAAGAAACAGAAATGGTGTTAGAACGTGAATTTCAAGTAGAGAGTTCTCTTAGTGAAGTTGAAATAGATAATTTAGAAAGTGGCTGCTAAGCAAAAGGTTGGGAAGAAAAAGAGCAGAGTTATTCTATGTCAAGGTTAGCGATTTTGTTGCACTTGACTTCATTTACAATATTAACACTGAGAAGAAAGCTGCCAAAACATTTATTGTCCAAGTTCAAGATTCAAATGGTAAAAATCAATACCAAGTCAATTGAATGAGAACTTGAAATAAATCAAATTATTTTATATATATCTAGATTAGGATATTACAGCTGACGCTGTCTTCCTTCCTTTAACCAGATTCTCCATCTCTCTCTGTCTTCCCAATCTCCTTCCTCAAGGCCTCTACTTTCCATCGCCTCATCCACTTCATCCCTCCATGATCTTCTCGGCCTTCTCCTCCTTCTTCTACCCATTGGGCTCTATTCAGTGACTCTTCTTATCCAACTATTTTCGTATGTTCTACGAACATGCCCATACCACGTTAGTCTTTTCTCTTCTATGTACTTTAGCGTTTCTCTCTTGACGTCCATTCTCCTCCTTATCTCATCGTTAGTAACCCTGTCTAGCCTTGTGATTCCGCAACATCGTCTCCAGAATTCCATTTCCGTTGCCTTGATTTTACTTTTGATTTTCTTATTTGTTACCCAGTTTTCCGCTTCGTACGTCATTATGCTCTCCACGATAGATTTGTAAATTCTTTATTTTTGTATTTCCTGTAATGCGCCTGTCCCAGAGTGTTGCATTAAGTTGTCTTATGCATATTCGGGTTTGTCCAAGCCTATTTTTTATTTCTTCTTCTGTGGTTGCATTTTTTGAAACGATGAATCCTAAGTATTTAAATTTAGCTGCCCCTTTTATTTCTAGATTATTTTCAATTTCTAAATTTTTTATTTCTTTTTTTCTTGCTAGGTATTCTCTTTTGTTGAAGTTAATCTCAATTCCTGCCTTAGTATATTCTTCCTTCAACTTACCTACCATATAGCTCAGGTCTTCATCATCTTGTGCGATCACTACCTGGTCATCTGCAAAACTTAACGTGTAAAGATGTTCATTTATTTTATATTCCCTTAAATTAAACTAGAGATTTCAACATGGTTGGTTTAAGTAAACTAAAATCGAAATTGCCAAAACCCTCTACATCAAGAAGAAGTCATACATTTTAAAGAATAGTTAAAGACGATGTTCGATTCAGGTTATCTATAAATATTTTGTTTACCTACTATTTAATATTCATTCTCTGTTTTTTTAACGTTTTATGTTATTAATAAAGACCTAGTATTCAGTTCAGAGGCACATAATTGCTTCATTTATTTCTTTTGATGATTTCTACTAATTTTTTTCTTCAATTTAGAAGGCTCCAGAAAAAATGCATGCTCAAAATAAAGAAGAATTTAGAGTGTTGATTTATTGACACTTTACGCATATCCACTTTTGACCTCAACAATTTAAACTGAATTAGATAGGGAACTACTGTGTCCGTTCACTATTTCCTCCTGATAGTGGACAAACAGTTTCGAAAAAAAGAAGTTGAATTTGATTATTTGCTATTAAAATCGGCAAAAGTTTAGTTGTACTTTTCTGAGTTATATATCAAAGAGTATAACAATTCATTTGACCCGATAGTTTTGTAGATATTTAATTAAGTTGTTCACTATTAGCAGGTTAGTACAGTATTCCCCGCAGCTCCCATATATTTACTTTTAATTTAAAGGGCAGAATTTTTTTAATAACCTTGAAAAGAAACGTTTTTCTGAGGCTGCAGTTACTGGGATTGTTATAACATTTTGCAAGCAGTAATTATTTCTGAAAAACCACACGACAACAGTTGTTGTTGAAAAATTAGAGAACTTCCGGACTTCAATATTCGAGTTAAAAACTCTTTGCCGCGTCATTGTAAGCATGTATTCAAGCGCGAGGGGGGCATTTTGGGCATTTGTTATAATTATTTAGGTAGTTTTGCTATTAAATTATATTTTTTAAATTCCTTAAAGCAAAAATCTTAAAGTTGTCTAATTTCTAAACTAGTTGATATTGGACGTACAAGTAAAAACTTTGAAGTCTTCTAATACCTTAACACTTAACTAATCGATATAAGACATATGTTTATTGTTTATATAAACTTTTTTTAAGTTACATGAGCTTTCATCTATCAAAGTTTGTTAGTGAGCAAAAAAATCACCCTGTATATACAGGGTGTCTCAAAAAGAATGGGACACCGATTAGCCATAGATTCCTTACGTCATAATAAATCGATTAAACCTAATATACCTTAGTACAAAGTCCCTTCAGTAAGAAGTTATAGGGCCTTCAAGTTCAATTTTTAATTTTTTTGTTAATTTCCACAAATATAGAGATATCGATTTGAATTTTGGTATACATACTTACTACTATATACTACATGAACAGGAAAAAATTTATAAACTAGACTTGACTGTAAAGAGCACTTTACCTAACTTTCAAAACTTTTTTTAGCTCTAACTTCGTTATATGTAACAGTTTTTTAAATTTTAGGTTATTTTCTGAAGGAAAACTAAAAAGCACAAAAATAATGTACTCTTAGTTCTTAAGCCTAAAAGCAACCGTTTACCGTAAAATGCCTATCAAAGGTTTTTGGTTGTCATTAAATGTGCAATTATCAAGTAGCCATGATCACAAAAACAATGGGTAATGATATTAATCTAGTAAACAACAACAAGAAATCAATTAATGACGTTGGTGACATCAGGTTTTTGTCTTTTGTGCTTACGAAAATGCTGCGACATAACGAACCTTTTAGCATTGGAGAATTCCTTATGTAGCGGCATTTTCTTAAACATAAGAGAACAAATTCTTAGGTCACTAATATCATTAATTGATTTATCATTGTTTTTTACTAGATGACCATTATTTTTGTGATCATGGCTACTTGATAATTACATGTGTTAGTGACAACCAAAAACCTTTGATAGGTATTATAAGGTAAACGGTTGCTCCTACGCCTATGAAGTAAGAGTACATTATTTTTGTGTATTTTAATTTTCTTTTCTAACCTAAAATTTAAAAAAAATTATAGATAACGAAATTAGAGCTAAAAAAATTTTGAAAGTTAGGTAAAGTGCCCTTTACAGACAAGTCTAGTTTGTCTGCTGTAACAAACTAGATACCTTTTTGAACGCCGTCTGCAGCTTGCACCACTCCAAAACTGCCCACAACTCCGTATTTTGCCTAGTTCTAGAACTCCATACTACTCAGCACGAATGTCGCTGCCTCCTTCCCGCTTCCAGGGCTATGCTAACCTCGCAACAGCTCCAAAAACTGCCACAGGAACACCTGCTACTACTCGATATACTGCTCAATACTTTTTAAAACTACTGTAGGGGTGCAACGCATCTAATTAGCCCTTCTGCAGCCTACCCAAAAGACACTACATTAATAAAACATTGAATTGGGAAAAATGGGGAAGTCAAAATAACACCTCACAGCTTCGCTTCTCTTCCCCTATTTTTATTTTGTTTTCATGCATCTTACATTTTTATTCATAATTTTTAAGCCAGATTTAATTACATTTTATGTTTCAATCAAAGCTAATACTATTTTTAATACTGTTTTTACAAATTATTAAATCAAAGTCGATGCTATTCATAAAATTTGCAAAATTAAACAAGCACATTTATAGAATATTTTGTAATTTAATATTTGTAATGCTTGAAATGTTATTAATTGCTATCATAATTTTAGTTTTGAAAGTGATCATTGCAATATGTATAAGACAAAGAATGGGCCTTAATACAGTTTCCCCTTGGTACACCGATCGTAACTTGTAATTGATTGCTGATAACATTATTGACTTTAACAATCTGCTTTCTGTGTGCCAAACATGACTTACAAAATCATTAGCGCGACTTCTAATTCCGATATTTTCTAATTTATCAAATGCTTTTGCAAGATCAAGAAAGACAGTCAAGGTCCTTTTATTAATGTCTAAATTTCTATAAACAGCTCTAGTTAAATCAAAAATTGCATCATTAGTACTCATATGATTTCTAACACCATATTGTGTTTTCGATTATATATTAATTTTTTCTAAAAAGTGTACTAATCTGTGTTTGTAACATTTTTCTATGATTTTATCGACACTATTCGTGAGTGACATAGTGTAATAACTCCTGCTCCTCTTAATAATAAATAGGGGTTTTAAATATAAAATAAATTAATAAATAATAAAATAAAATAAATTAATGGCAAGAGATACTACACTTTATCAAATGTATTGGATTCAATTACGAACCTGCACATTAAAAGAGTGTACCAATAATTACGACAAATAAATGGTTTATTGCTCTTTTCTTATTCTATCTATCCGTAATAAATTCGGGACTAGCTTCGTAGACATGAGACAATCTTGGTTCAGGGGTGTAGATTTATAAAAATTAAGGAAAATTTGGTATGGCAAATAACTCGTTGTATGACGAATACTCTCAAATATTTCGGGCAATTGCACAATTTCATCTGACATTTACCTAACATCTAAATTTGACTCAATAAATTGAATTTTAAAACCACCAAAATGGCAAAGATGCGTCAGGTAAATATTCATACTGTGACGTAGTAACTGCTAAGCTCGTTTTGTTTTAGTGTGACGTAACAGACACCTTACAGCTTTTTGTTTTATACCCGCCCAAAACTGAAAAATGCCGCATTTCCAAGGAACGCTTTCTAAATTTCTGAGAACTGGACTGCTCTGGACCACTGGAATATGGCTCTCCATCTCGTAGACAGTCTGATCTTACAGAAGTCCAAAAATAATGGACTTACACCAACTCCTTCCCTGTGAAAATCTACCTTTATCGGAGGCTTCTTGGACGCCGGATGACGCCGGATACGCTTCCAAATGACGCCAAGGGAATTATGGACTCGGGAGTTGCATGTTTGTTGAGATTTCTGCTTATACTGGTTCCTGCATGTCCTTTCTATACGTAACAGGCGCTATTCATGCTGCGCGAAACTGCTTGCTTACAGAAATGGGCCCCCGAAGTCATTCGCACATGGACAAATTCCTCTGCTGGCTTATCTACTTCTTCTGGACCTCTTAGCACTTGGCAAACTATATCTACAGATGCACAGGACACTTGTGAATAACTTTAACTACAATTGGTATAACTAAGAACTTTTTACTTCCTTTTACGATAAAGAAGGTATTGGATTCACCCCAAAAATTCGAAATTCAGTTTTCAACAGATCTTCACGTTTTGGAGTCCCCTGAACCCAAAAAACATATTTTTGTTCATTGGTCTGTCTGTGTGTCTATGTGCGCATGATGTAAGGAATACAAGGTGTAACGCTCAGCAGAATGTGGGCGGACCTCAAATTCAACCAATAAGAGCTGGGCCTGCAAAGGGCGCGAATTTTAAATGGGGATTTGTAAAGGAAAATAAAAGGGCAGTTGTAGTAGCATAAAAAAAGTCCATAATATTATAATAGTAATATTTTTCATTTTTTTTGCCTTCTTTTGATGTACGAGTACATTACTTAATTTAATTTGTTTGTTTATTTGCCGGAGACGTATATAAGTTCGTGTCCGCACCAAACATGCAATGACCTCCTTTAGAAGTACATTGTTAGTTATTGCAGGTACAATTTCTGTCAATCGATCAAAAATTTTGTCCCCTGTATCGAAAAAGTCCCCATGAAAAATGCGAAATTGGTCGTTCATTACTTCGGCAACTTTGAAGAATTCTGCTGAAGGACGAATGCAATATCCTCTTGATATAAATGACAGCCAGTCATCGCAGGAAGGCTAAACAATAGAAACAAGCGTCCAAGCACAATGCGTCCACAGCATGCGTCAGCGTTATTTGCGTCGCCTGCTGCTGTGTACGATCGCAACCATGGTTACACCATGATCGTGGCCATGATGGATTTCCTGAGCAGGCCCATCGGGGATTGGTTGACGTCTTTCCTCTACTTTCTGAACGACTGCCCATCCCGTGAGCGTTTCACCTTGTATTCTTTACACCATGTGTGTGCGTGTCTGCCTGTGAACAGAATATCTCAAAAACGAAAAGAGGTATGACGTTGAAGCTTCATATATAAGTTTTGTGTACTATATAGATGCGACAGCAAGCTTTTGAAGAAAATCTCATAACCGGAAGTAGGTGTTTCCTCTTGTGATTCTTCAGTTTTTTTCAATTAAAAAAAAAACGGCTCTGACGATTGTTTTCAAACTTCACATTTTTATTACATTTTTAATGTGTATTGGTGTGAGATAGGTGATTTTCCAGTTGAATACTTCTAAAATGGGTTTCTTTTGTTTTTTTTCTTTTTTGATTAACTCCTATTTTAAATAGAACATCCGGTATATTATTCCATTTTTGAATTTAGCTTAAAATTTTAGAGAAAATTTTTCGCTTCAACTAACGCTCTATTTTGTACCGTTTTTTGTAGATTTGTAATTTTTGAAAATTTTTGACAAATGCTTAAACATTTAAAATTAAATTTTTGGCTAATTATGACATCACTGTAAAAGGAAGTTGTGCGAGTGTATCACACAAGATTTTTTTATTTACAATTTTACATGATAATTGAGGAGCCCAATGTGACCCTACACACAATTTTCAAGCTTGTTTAGTTATAAAAAATAAATGACCGTCAGGTCACTTAGCAACTAGATATTCAAATGTTTATAAAGGAAATTAGGATTGATAACATGTTTAACCTTATTGACTACAGTTTTGATGTCATGTCTTTGCCTAACCACTAATATTGTCTTTTCTTGGAATCATTGTTACAACACATGCTCTGTTTTTAAATAACTTTTGTTTATAATGCACTCCTACACTTGGAGTTCATTTAACATCTCACTAATTGTCTTTCGATCGATTACCTTCCATTTTCATTGCTCTTTGCAATTATTATTTTGCAAGGACGGTTTCGTTTACCTTTCAGCTAATTTGCCTTTTGCTGGCTTATACACTTTTACTACATAACGCTCATATCCTTTCTGCATTTAACAAATCATTTTGTATTATTTTATTCACATGATGTGTGACATTAATAAGCTCAATTCCGTTAGTTACAAATTAAATTACATTAGCCCTTCCGAACATTTATCATACCTGAAACTCCGAATGTAACCTTTCTAAAACCTGCTTTGTTTCATGCTAACTTCTATCCTTCAAATTCTTAGTTACTGCTGCTCACACCAAGTGCACTGATTAATGTAAAGTATTGATTATTTTGCAATAGATAGAATATTTAATTCTGTGCTCATGTTGACCTTATTTATTTAATTAATTGGACAATCAGAATTTCTATGGACAGTCAACCATCACAATAGGTCGATAAAGATTCACATTATCCTTCTCTTTAGATTTATATAAATGTATTACTAAAACTATTTTAAATATTTCAAGAAATTTATCTAACTGAAGCATAGATCAATATTATGAAGTAATAGTTTTATTATAAAAATAAATAAGTTTTTTATTAAATAGTTTGACATACCGTCAATTCCAGAAGAATGTGAGTTTTTAAAAGTTAGTATCTTTCTACTTCCCAATCAGTAACAGGTAATAAAAATAATGAGTTAAGGATATATACGTATTTGAGAAGTTGTGTTTATTATTAGTGGTATCTATCGCCTCCGGCATAATAGCAGTATTCTGGAAGTGTTTGTTAAAATAATTAGCCGTATCTGCATTAACGTTTAATTTTAATTCCTGTATCGTCGAGTATGGGATCAATATGTTCACTTGTAGTTTGTGAATCAGTAACTTCATTGATCACCTGTCATGTTTTTGACAAATTTCCATTAATTTATTTTTGTAATAAAAATAATTGTCCTTGCTGATTCTAATTAATTTAGTTAAATAATTTCTATAAATGTTGTAATGTAAACGCTAATTATCATTAGGGTTACGCAATACTTGTTTACTTAATTTATTCTTCACTCTTAAGTGAGTTTAACACTCCACTTGTAATCCATGGCTTTAATTTTTACTTCCTTTGACGATAAAGAAAGTATTGGATTTACCCCAAAAATTTGAAATTGAGTTTTCTACAGATGTTCGCGTTTCAGAGTCCCCTGAACTCAAAACACATGTTTTTTTCATTGGTATGTGTATCTGTGCGTCTGTCTATGAACAAAATTGCTCAAAAACGAAAAGAGGAATACCGTTGAAACTTCATATATAAGTTGTGTGTACTATCTATATGCGACAGCAAGCTTTTGAAGAAAATCGCATAACCGGAAGTATGGTTACTCTTGTGGTTTTTCGATTTTTTCAAAAACGGCTCTAACGATTTTTTCAAACTTTACATTTTTATTAAATTTTTAATATGCATTAATGTGAAATAGGTGATTTTCCAGCGAAATACCTCTAAAATTGGTTTCCTTTGTTTTTTCTAGTTTTTTAATTGACTCCTATTTTAAATAGATCACACGGTATAGCATTACATATTTGAATTTATCTTAAAATTTTAGAGAAAATTTGTCTCCTCAACTAAGGCTCTATTTTGTACGGTTTCTGTAGAATTTGTAGTTTTTGAAAAATTATGACAAATGCTTAAAAATTTAAAATCAAAATGTTGGCTAGTTTTACGCTAGTTTTAGAGTTTGAAATAAAATATTTTAATTTATCAACAAAGGGTTGAGATGCATTATCTGCATCATGCATGTCAAGTACATCAATCCAGTTTTCTTTTGAAATTACATTCGATACCTTTTCAAAATTAATTTTTGTTATAGTATTAGTATTTGTAACCGCCAGCGTGGCCGAGCGGTGAGAGAGCTCAGGCTGCGGTGCCAGGGTACGGGGTTCAATCCCGACATCTGGCAACTGGCGGGCGACCTACCCAGTCGCTTTAAAAATTGGGTACTGAAACCACAGTTGTGGAAGTAGGGAAGATAAGGCAGTCGACGAAGGCGTGATGCTAACTACATCCGCCAGTACGCCGTTAACGTGTGCCAGATTGACTGAGTTTCGGAAAGAGATATTTCTGCCACCCTGACTCGCTTCGTCTCAGCCCATGTTGTTACATGGAATGAAGTGCAACTAGTAGTATTTGTTTTTGCAGACACGGACACATTTTTAGTTGTATTAGCACATTTAATTATCAATACAGCAGAATAATGGTCAGTAACTTGAGACTTAACTATCAAAGGATACAGATAGCTTAAGAGCTGATCATGACAGCGAATAAAACTGTGACCCATACAGGATTTAGTAGTAGCTGTGACTCTAGTTGTTTTTTTGCAGATAAGTTAGATAGCGGTATTCATGAGGCAAAGTTAAGTAATTCGATGTCGATATACTACTCGTATTATCATTGTCCAGGATATCGATATTAGTATCACCAACAAAAAATTCAAGATTTTGAATAAACCCTGGCAAAATCATTTCAAGATTTTGCAAAAACTCATTTTCATTGCGAAAAGGCGATCGAGAGGCAGTAGTAGCACCAAATGTTAACCAAAATTACCCTCAATTTTATAATTGATAATACAATCCCTGGCATAAAGTACCACTCCATCGTTTTGACTAAAACGTTACGCCACTGCGTACGGAATGAATTCCTGTAACCACTTAGTCCAACAAAAACAAAAATTTGGCAGCATAGGTACCTAATTTCAGCCATGTAAGGCAGCAAAAACTAATCGAGAGCGACAAATTCCTGGCTGATGAGGGCCAGTTTTTCGCGGCCAAATTATTGTGGGCAAGTGCTTCTTCGAAGAGGCGCTTCTGGATCGCGGTTCTTGAGCTTAACCAGTCCGCGGTTCTACTTGCTATAAAACACACGGCCTTCCAGCAAGCCGGACTCCTTCGAACGGACCTTCCAAGAGCACTTCCTGCGCGTTTTCCTCTTCTGCTTTACCGGAGCGCCGAGAACGATGAGGACGGTTGCGTAACGCCAATTTACATATCAAAATAAAAGCGAGAAAGTGGATAATTGCACCGATTAAGTGACTCAATGAAGAACTAATCCGTGAAGTGGGATCGTTTGAATGTGGAATTAATCCGCGCGGATTGAGTGGAACCGATTAAATAATTTTGAATATGTGATATTTGATCTTCGGGTTTTAATTTGTTATAAATCGAACAATAAAATGCGTGCGGTAGTGTGGATATCTTGTGCCATAGCTTTTGGTTTTGTAGAGTGCCTAACCATAGACAATCAACTCACAATTATACGAAATGGTAAGCCATTAAATCAGTTTTAATTAGTGTGCGGTTTGAAGCCTTATAAAACAAAAGAACAAACGACACTACTGTGTTTATACCTGTAGTTTTTGCTTATAGCATTTTCAAATTTCTATAATTAGTTGTTTCAACAAATACACTTTTAGACACGCTCTTTTGAGTCTGGCGGAGCAACATATAATTTACACATTTTTTCAGTTAATCCAGTGGTTCTAAACTAGTTTACATCAATAATCTTGCTATAGCTAGGATAAGAGCATAAAAACAATGGATTAACTAAAAATCTATTACATTTTCTCTTTCAACCACATTTAGGGCCGGTTGCAGAAAGCAATGTTAAGTCTGGTGTTAGCTAACGTCGCGTCAAAGTGAACAAAATCGCATCAAATTTTGTTTACTAATGTATCAGTTACCATAAGCATTTGAGATTTGATTCGTTTTTGTTCACTTTGACGTCGCGTTAGCTAACACCAGACTTAACATTGCTTTCTGCAACCGGCCCTTAGTATTATTTAAAACTTTGTTTGCAAATTTTATTCGGCTTTAAACTGCGAACATTTAGATTTACATTTATTTCAATAAGTATATTTTTGATAAAACGTAATGGAGCTTGAAGATCCTCCTTACTTTTAGCCTTTATCTTTGTTATCAGTATTTTGCGACATCAAGTACATTTTTAAAATCCCAAGGAACTCAAGGATCTCCCGTCCCTTTAGTCCTCAGGATTGAGAATCTCGATCAGATCGTACGAGATTTTTAATATTCTGAACTTTGTAGTGCAATAACCGAAAAACGTTATTTGCAGTTGTTATTTTATCGCCAGCTACATGTCTGTTTACATTAGTGATGATTTCGTTCGAGGACCGTGAAATTAATTCATATTCCTACAAAGCAACAAGGACGATTACTCGTCATCTTCTGATTTTATTTTCTAGCACGTGTAGAAACACGTACCTTATATTTTCTGTGATTAAATTTGTTGATATGTTAATAACGTTTATTTAATCAATTAATTTTCTCAAACATTAATAACATCGCTCACGACAACTTTGTCACAGGCGGCTGGTTGCTAATTATACTGGCGTGTAAAACATTCTACATGATGTTTTAAAACCTAAATGAATAAGTTTAATTAAATAAATAAATTGAAACTATGCGATGATCGACGAATATTAAATTAAATATTTGAAATTGACATATACAGTGTGACCAGTAAAGTCCGCATCATATGGGTTTTTTTTTTATTAATAGCTTTTTTCGAAATTTGACTTTGGAATCAATTTGTGCTTCGATCGAGATGAAAATTAACCAAAAAATCTGGTGTGATACACTCACACAACTTTCTTTCACAGTGATCTTATAATTAGTCAAAAATTTCATTTTTAATTTTTAAAAATTTGTCAAAAATTTTCAAAAATTACAAATTCTACAAAAACGGTACAAAATAGAGCGTTAGTTGAAGAGACAAATTTTCTCTAGAATTTTAAGGTGAATTCGAAAATGTAATAATATACCGGGTGTTTTACTTAAAATAGGAGTTAATAAAAAAAAATAGAAAAAAAAACAAAAGAAACCTTCTTTAGAAGTATTCAACTGGAAAATCACCTATCTCACATCAATACACATTAAAAATGTAATAAAAATAAAAAATAAAATAAAAAATCGTTAGAGCCGTTTTTGAAAAAATCGAAAAAAACCGAAAAATCACAAGAGTAAACAGCTACTTTCGGTTATGCGATTTTCTTCAAAAGCTTGCTGTCTCATCTACATAGTACACAAAACTTATATATGAAGTTTCAACGCCTGTTCACAGACAGACACACACACAGACAGACAGACAGCCAGACAGACCAATGAAAAAAAATATGTTTTTTGAGTTCAGGGGACTCTAAAACGTGAAGATCTGTTGAAAACTCAATTTCGAATTTTGGGGGTGAATCCAATATGTACTTCCTTTATTGTAAAAGGAAGTAAAAAATAGTAGTCACGTCATTCGCATTATCTGTCAAATTTTATTAAAAAAAAAATTCAAAAGTGGGGTTATTTCTCAAAATATCGAAAAAAGTTATTAGAAAACGTTTTTCTAAATGCAATTTTTAGCCCATATGCAAAATTTCAGCTGTATAAGATAATTTAGATGTTTTGCCAATTTTTTTAAATTGCACCACTGTTGCAAAGTAAGACTCAACGCAACCTACATAAAACTTCTTAGTTTTGACAATGCTTTATTTCACACACATTTTCTTTAAAGTAGCGCCGCGCCATATTAAATGTGTGTTTTTCTACAAAATCCAAATAGGGCTATTAAAATTTGGTCACATGTGATGCAAAGTTTATTTTTTTTGACCCTGTATAATGTAACTTCATAAAATAACGTGTATTATTTTTAGACACAAACTGCGTTTTCAAAAATAGTTATTTTATGGAGTTACATTATACAGGGTCAAAAACAAATAAACTTTGCATCACATGTGACCAAATTTTAATAGATCTATTTGGATTTTGTAGAAAAACACACATTTAATATGGCGCTACTTTAAAGAAAATGTGTGTGAAATAAAGCATTGTCAAAACTAAGAAGTTTTATGTAGGTTGCGTTGAGTCTTACTTTGCAACAGTGGTGCAATTTAAAAAAATTGGCAAAAAATCTAAATTATCTTATACAGCTGAAATTTTGCATATGGGCTAAAAATTGCATTTAGAAAAACGTTTTATAATAACTTTTTTCGATATTTTGAGAAATAACGCCACTTTTGAATTTTTTTTGAAAAAAAATAAAATTTGACAGATAATGCGAATGAGGTGACTACGATTTTTTTGGTTAATTTTCATCTCGATCGAAGCACAAATTGATGCCAAAGTCAAATTTCGAAAAAAGCTATTAATAAAAACAAATCCCATATGATGCGGACTTTACTGGTCCCACTGTATAAAATTCCAGATATATAATGGAAGTGCTTATTATCGCCATCGGCAAATTTTTTGCTTCTTATTGCTGATCGACTATTTTACTTATTTGAAAATAAAATGAATTTTCATATTTCTTTTAATTTATAATTACAAGCTTAGTTTTTCTGTTTCGAACTCAATATTTAATTGTTAAATAATTTTTTTACCAATATGCGTCTTATACTTTATCTGTATTCGGAGTCAATCTGTTGAGAGGTTGGATTTACTTGCATATACAGTGTGGTTCAGATATTTTACAACAAATTTTTCCATCACAATATTATTGCCATAAAAAGTCGATTCATAGTTAAGAAACAGAAATAGCACTACTCAGCATTTTTTTGTATTATACAATTTACATTTAATTTCATTTCTAGCAGGCCATGATGTTTTACTGTAATTTTGATGTTTGGAATTCTGATAATTGTTAGTTTTTTAACTTTTATTACAGCATTACTTTTTCTTCTCCAATGGCGCTACAGCCCCATTCGAGCCTTGGCCTCCTCCAATTTCTTCCTCTATCCATCTCTGTCCATTGCGCATGATCTCCAGTTTCGGACACCTAAGATCTTCCTGGGGTCCACGGCTACGTTATCTTCCAATCTTTTCTTGGGCCTGCCTACCGGTCTTCTACCTTCCATTTTTCCCATTAATGCTCTCTTAGGGATTCTTTCGTATGTCATTCTGATTGTATGGCCAACCCACCGCAGTCTATTTATTCTTATGTGTGTTTCAAATGATGCCTCTCCTAAGTGTTGATACAATTCATAATTATAACGTATTCTCCATACTCCATTGTCATTTATAGGCCCTAAAATTCTTCGTAGTATTTTCCTCTCGAACCCCTTTACTGCTTCCACTGCTGCCTGATTGAATAACCAGATTTCGCTACCGTAGGATAGTATTGGTCGTATCACTGTCTTATAAATTCTTATTTTTGTATTGCGATGTATGTCTTTGGTTTTAAAGGTTGACAATAAGGCAAAATAAGCTTTATTCCCTTCTAATCTCTCTTTCTTCACTTTCATCTCTTGTGATGCTTACCCCTAAGTATATGAAATGGTCAACCATTTGGAACTTGTCGTCTCTAATAGTCATGTTCTGAAGTGGAATATTTGCTCTTGTTTGGACGAATATTTTTGTTCTATGACTATTTATTATTAGTCCTATTTCTTTTGCTCCATCCTGTAGAGTTCTATGTATGCGTTTTTTGCCATTGTCATAATTCTTGCCATTATGTTTACATCATCGACATATGCTACCATCTGGGTTGATTTGTCATACAGCAGGTTATTAGTAGCTTCAGCGTACTTATGCGAACGTTTTGTCCGTCCGTCCGTCCGTCTGTCTGTCTGTCTGTCTGTCTGTCTGGATCGCCTGTAACTTTCGAACGGCTACAGATATCGAAATTTTGAAAGGGAGCAAAGTTGTTGCTAAGGTCCCGAGCACCTTCATGCGCTATTTGGTTTTGGCGAAAGGTGGCGATTTTCCACTTTGCAAAATTTCCAAGCATTGTAGCACAGTGGCGGCTTGTCCACTTGGCGCCATCTACAGAAGTTCGGTGGTCACGTTTTGAACTACACATTCTGGGTGCACTATAATACTTAATGTTTTCGCAGTGCTGAAGCTACTCTTTAGACCTGTACTTGAGCAGTTTATTCTTATTGACCGACATTTTTCTCACCGCATATTCCAGAGCTAGGTTAAATAGCATCGGTGCTAGTCCATCTCCCTGTTTCAGTCAATGCGTTATATTTATTGGTTCTGTTAGTTGGCTTTGGTATTTTAATGTGCGCTTCCGTGTCAGACATCGTTAGTTTGGTTAGTCTCACCAATTTCATAGGTAACCCTAGTTCGGTCATAATCTGGTATAGCTTATTTCTGTTGATGCTATCATATGCCTGGCGAAAATCAACGAATATTTGATATATATCTATGTTATGTTCCCAGCCTTTACTAAGAATCTGTTTGACTGTAAACAGTTGGTCCGTGGTTGATCTTCCACACCTAAATCCAGATTGATATTCTCCTATCAAGTTTTCGATGTATGGTGTCAATCTCTGGGGGTGAATATTTTGTATGTTGTACAAATGAGTGATATGCCTCGATAGTTTGTACACTGCAGCTAATCGCCTTTCTTATGTATTGGACATATAATGCTTTTTGTCCAGTCGGCGGGTATAATTTCCTCTCTCCATATCTGTCACATCAATGAATGTATTGTTTCCACTACTACATTTCCCCAGCATTTTAGCAGTTCTGCCGGCAGCATATCTACTCCTGGACTTTTACCATTCTTTTGGTCCTCTATTGCTTTCCGTACTTCCTCTATTGAGGGCGGTTCTGTCGTTTCTTCGTTGTGCTCTGTCTCTTCGGGTATGTTATATTCTGGTTGTGGTATATTTTTTCATCATTCAGAAGTTCCTGGAAATATTTCCTCCATGTTTCTTTTATATCTTCCAGTTTACTAATTATTTTTCCAGATGTATCTTTGCATAAATTTGTTCGAGGTTTATATCCTTCTCTTAAGGATTTTAGGTATCTGTAGGCATTTCTCGTGCAGTTTGTTTTGAGACCTTCTTCCATTTGAATTATTCGTTCGTTTTCATATACTCTCTTCGTTCTCATACACGCTTCATTCATTACTTGAATTGCCTGGTCACATTCTTCATCATACCATGTGTTTCTCCCCGGTCCTTGTCGTGTTCCCAATATTTCTGAGGCTACTTCCATTGTAGTATTTTTTAGATGATCTCATTTCTTTTCTATACATCATTGGTCTGCATTAGCATCAAGTTTTTGGCTTAGTTGTTCATTGAGCATTTGAACTGTTTTTGGGTCTTTTAACTTCTCTAGGTCTAGCTTAGTTTGCCTTGCTTGTCCGGTTTTCTTATTTCTGTTTATTTTACATCTAAATTTTGTTTGTACCAGGAAGTGATCCGTTCCACAGGAGGCGCCTCTTCTGCTTTTCACATCGCATATGCCAGTTGCAGCCCTTTTATCAATGAGCACATGATCAATTTGATTAATCGTTACTCCATCCGGTGATCTCCACGTGCCCTTGTGGATGTCCTTATGCGGGAAGCAAGTCGAACTAATCCTCATATTTCTGCTGGTTGCGAAGTTTACTAGTCTTTCCCCATTCTGGTTTGAGTTTTCGTGTAAGTTATGTGCCCCTATTGTGTCCCGGTACTCTTCTTCTCTTCCCACCTGAGCGTTGAGGTCACCTATGATAATTTTTATATCATTTTTTGGGGACGAGTCGTAGACTCTCTCTAATAATTGGTAGAACTCATCTTTCATTTGGTCATCACTTACATTTGTCTATGCATATGCATTTATTATGGATAGATTAAAGAACTTAGTTGCTATTCTGACACTGCATATTCTCTCACTTATCGATTTATAATCTATTATAGATGATTTTAGTTTGTTGTCTACTATGAATGCTGTCCCTCTTTCTCTTTTTCCTTGATCTTTACTACTAAATAGGATAGTATGTGTTTTTGTGTCTTTAATGCCGCTTCCCAACCAGTGTGTCTCTTGGATGGCTGTTATATCTAGCCCATACTTTTTAATTTCTTCGAGCAGGTTTCTTTGAGCTCCTGGTTTGAGCATCAGTAAAGTAAAGTAAAGTAATCTTTATTGATAACAACAAAATAATAATAAATTAAAAATGGGATAGCTTGCACATAAGTACATAGTACTTGCGTGTGCAAGTGTTGTAATATCTTAAGTACAGTTATAAATGAAAAATATTTGACTACTCACCAAATTAGTTTTTTTTGTTATAATTTAAATTATAGGTAATCTACGAATATTTTGTTCTCAGAACACATACACGTAACCAATATGAATGTGAATATATGTAATTAATAAGTATTAATTAAGCAACTTTAATATGACACTTTTGTTAAATTTTAAGAATTTCGTCAGCTTGTTGGCATATAATTCAGAGTTATTTACAGTTTTAAACGAAGAGGGAAGCATATTGTAAATTTTTGGTCCACGATATGTTATCATCCGTTGGCTTTGTGTAAGTTGCATTTTGGGAACAACCACTTTTCCTTCATTGTTAAGACTAGTGTTATATGAATGGCTGATCGTTTCTTTCAGAGATTTGTTTTTATATAAGAATAGTAGTATGGATTTAGCATAAAGCAGTTTCAAATCCAAAACTTCTGCTTCTTCGAAGAGAAGACTTTTTGGGTATACTGTAGGTTTTTTTGTACATGACTTTTAAAATACTCCTCTGGGTGTAATCCAGAATTTGAATAGTAGTAGGAAAGGTACCTCCTCAAACGATTACACCATACCTTAATAATCACTCAACCAGGGCATAATACACCATTTTCAGTTGGGGCATAGGCAGAAAATCCCTCAATTGTATGAACTTATAAATTAATTTCCTACATTTACTGGTGGTGTAATTAATGTGTTCATGCCATCGCAGGCATTGGTCAACAATTAACCCAAGATATTTTATATGATCAACTCTATGAATAGATAGACAGTTGCAGTTTGAAACCCTACAGTCCCCACAGTGCACTTTGATAGTGTGTAAATTTGGCTGATATGCGACATAGGATGTAAAGGTAATAAATTTAGTTTTATTTATGTTAAGAGTTAACAAATTTGCGTCCAACCAGTTTTTGACGGCTAATATGCCAAGTTCCGATTTTAATTTGACAGTGTCCCAGTCATAACCTTCAAAAATAAGCACTGTATCATCTGCAAATAGTATAAATTCACCATTTATATTTAATTTAATAAGATCATTTATGTATAAGGTAAATAGGATGGGACCAAGGAAAGTACCTTGCGGGACACCATAATCTACAACTCATTGTTCCGTATAATAGTCCCCAATTTTTACACACTGCATTCTATCAGTTAGGTACCCAGAGAGGAGCTGCAGTGATACACCCCGCAATCCACTTATGACATACGGTATCGAAAGCCTTCGCTAGATGTTGACATTCCCATGTGCCCTACGCGAAGTCCATGTTCCTTAGCCTTAGTCGTCGTCGATAGATCCGTCCATTCCGAGGCTTAATTGAAGGATTCGTAACTATTTATTTTTTACGGGGAAAGGGTTGCTAGCCCAGGGGAAGTTAGACCCACGCCCAACCTCTTTTTCTGAGGGCCATTTGCTCAGGTACCTCGGGGTTGCAAAGCCCGTACTAACATTTAAGATGTTAGCATTTGAGGGGACGGCACTACTTGATTGACTCATTTGCTTTTAACAGCTGAAATTAAGTGCCTGTTTTACAAATCGCTCGCTTATAAGAAAGTAGATATATATAGATACGTTTTATATGGTCTGGCAACAATTTATTGTTACGGTAAAACGGATACTCGGGTCGATTTATTTTGTAATATCTGTCGAGTTAATTTTCGTTTGACGTTTGACAGGTTATTGTATTTAAGAAATTTTGAAATTGGTTGATTAGGTTAAACGCTTGTATTGGTAGTGGCTATGGACCAGTTAAAGTGTCTTGAATTGACAGTTCACTTCTAAAAATTAATTTCTGGTTTGTCTTATTGAACGGATGCGTGATTTTTCATATTGCCTTGGCTTCTCCTAGACGTTCGTTGTTACGCTTCCAATAGAAATAACATCGACCAACAGATTCATCGAGATTTTTGTTTAAGTTCGTCTTCTACTGCTTTGACTGCGGGATTTATAAATTCCCCGATTGAGTTTAACAAATGCATGGTAACAAAAAAATGTTTTCTCAAACAACCGATTGTTTTTCAAATTTTGTATACTAGTACTTGAGAACAATTTCAGCAACTTTTGCAATATCTTTAGTAGCTATAGTACTTTACACGAAACCAAACAAGTTATTACTAAATTTTCAAGGAGTATTTGATTTTAACTGAATTAAAATTGTGGGCAAAATGAGTTTTACGGTAAGCAGGAACTATCTCTCAATTATGAAAATACATTTCCAAAATGTTTGGGTCATGATGTTAAACTCAGTCGGGGACACGCTGTATATATCTATTCGTGATCGTAACTCAAAGTGCATAAGTTAATCTTGAAAATGCACAATATTACTGTAATAATGATTCACAATGAGCAATGATACACCACAAATTTATAGGTATTTCTAATGTGTATTGATTTGCTAATTAATCAAAATGTAAAATGGTAGATACCAAATGTACACATAGCGTGATTACGTTGTGGGTAAGTTTTATAACCGAATTAAACCTTTATATAAATCAATAATAGTAACAAAAGCTGCCAGTGTATATACACAATTATTGATTATTTAGTTGTTTACTCACTTGTATCGATGTAAATAAATATCGCTTGGATTGCGTCGCACTCACGTTTTGTTATTACTAACTATAGTTTATCTGAGAGTCTTCAACTATTAAGGAAGATTTTGAACCTTCATTGTATTTCACAATAGCCAAGATCATAACTTAACCTTTCAATTTAGGTTTGCAAGTTGATGTAATAACTAAACTAGTGGCGCTTTTTTAAATTGGTATATAGATTCTTGGTAAGCCATCCCTGCTACCGAGGATTAGCTAGTGGACCCCGTTAAATGCTGTTATTTTCAACTGGCTATTTGATTTACATTGAAGTGACATTCGTATTAGTTATTTTGTTTTAATCGATTATTGGAGCATTCAGTGGTTAAGGAAGCTAGGGACTTCTCGCCGCGCCCGGTCTGCTATAACACAATGCATATCACATGTGACAAAAATTAGGTCGTAAGCCTAAGATTGATTATGTATCCTCAAAAGCTATATAATGTACAAACTGTTAAACGGCTAGGCCAACTAGAGGTTAAATAAACTGTAGGTTAAAATCGCAATCACTTCAATAGCACCTTTATTTTTCAAAACAAAGCAAATCTTTATATGATTATTAAAAGAGGAAGTACTCTATCAGCACGTTTTAGTTTAATGCTATCAAATGTTTGACCAATCATGTGTGTAATGGAGATAAGATCAACTTCATAAGCATTGTGACAGTTTATTTTATCATCGCCGATGACTCCACTTGATATTGACATTATCTTCAGAATTTCTGGAAACGGTTTATAACATGAAAACCATTCAATTAATTTTGTTACGTCTTTATTGTCTCTTTTTATACGTGTATCCCTTGCGTCTACATGCTGATTTGTTGTATCCTTTTTTACTTCCTTTTACAATAAAGGAAGTATTGGATTCACCCCAAAAATTCGAAATTGAGTTTTCAACAGATCTTCACGTTTTAGAGTCCCCTGAACCCAAAAAAACATATTTTTTTTCATTGGTCTGTCTGTCTGTGTGTGTGAGTATTTCTGTCTGTCTGGCTGTGTGTGTGTCTGTTTGTCTGTGAACAGAATATCTCAAAAACGAAAAGAGGTATGGCGTTGAAACTTCATATATAAGTTTTGTGTACTATGTAGGTGAGACAGCAAGCTTTTGAAGAAAATCGCATAACCGGAAGTAGGTGTTTACTCTTGTGATTTTTCAGTTTTTTTCGATTTTTTCAAAAACGGCTCTAACGATTTTTTTTAAACTTTACATTTTTAATGTGTATTGATGTGAGATAGGTGATTTTCCAGTTGAATACTTCTAAAGTGGGTTTCTTTTGTTTTTTTTTCTATTTTTTTATTAACTCCTATTTTAAATAAAACACCCGGTATATTATTACTTTTTTGAATTCACCTTAAAATTCTAGAGAAAATTTGTCTCTTCAACTAACGCTCTATTTTGTACCGTTTTTGTAGAATTTGTAATTTTTGAAAATTTTTGACAAATGGTTAAAAATTAAAAATAAAATTTTTGACTAATTATAAGATCACTGTAAAAGGAAGTTGTGTGAGTGTATTACACCAGATTTTTACATTAGTAAACTCATTTGTTTAAAACACTTTCTTGTGCGCTCCTCCCTCGTGCTACACCTCCATCTGTGATCATTGAATTCATGAGGGATTGTTCGATTATCATGTCAGACCAAGTTCCGCAACTAAATTTATCACTGCGTCGAGCGGTGAAGTGTCCTGCAATAAACCTCTGGAAAACACTAGATTCCATAGACTGTTCTAACTTCATCATATCTTGGAGATATAAATGCGCAGATTTGGCATAATGATAATGTCCAGATGCATGAAAATATGGAAGCATTTGCCTGATGCTGTTTAAATGTGCTTGCCAATCTCCCATTCGTTCAGCTCTTATGAATTCTTTTGCAATTGATACCATACGAAAATATTGTATCGACTATTTTGATGTGGGACCTCTTTCCTCATATTCTTGTAACTTTTTATTAAATTTATTAAGTAAAGACTCAGAATTATGATCGCAATTTTCAATTTCATGATACGATACAATTCCGTTCATCACATCTTCAATGGTAGTTCGAAGGGTCTCGTCCCGATGTTCATTAATTTCAATATTTATATAATTATTGCCAAAGTCAAATGGAGTAATGAATGACTTCTGACAGCTCTAGCATAAGCGTGTCCATTTAGCATCTTGTCGACAGCATTAGGTGAATAAATGATGGAAACAACTTCTTTAAGGCCACTTCCTTGCATAATTTAACCAATCGATTCAAAGTAAAATATGATCAAATGAAAACCTCCAAGTCTTACAGTAACTTTTGATAATGGTGATCCTTCAGGTGCTGCTGCTACAGTTTCTCGTGCTTTTGCATACAAAGGCTGGTTAAAGGTAACAATACATACTTTGTGGCCATATTTTTTTGCATTTTCCAGTGCACAGAGTAAAGTCGAGTAAACAGTATTATAGTTACTTGCTGGCTGATGGATGAATGGTAGAAAAAGGATTCGAGACATAGAAAAATTCAGATTTTTCATTGTTAAACGTTCTATATATCCGTTCCAACCCGGCAGTTCTGATATACCACTCTATTATCCATAATATTTCCATTTTTCGGAGCATAGAAACAATTGTTGTATTTTCGATAAATATATTTTCTACAACAATTTTACTGAATCCGACAACACTTTTATTTTCATAAACTTGAACCGGGATTTTAGCTTTTGACGCAATATTCTTTGCCCTAAGCATGATGTTGGAACGTGCTATAAATTTCTCCCCTAAGATCGCACTAGCAGGTGTTATAATTTGAATTGTACCCATTATATAAACAGTGTTGTGACTTATGAACATCAATGGTGTAGACATTTATGTCTACATTATCAGCAGCATATTTATTTTATTTTATTTTATTTATTTATTTAACGGTAAAAGACCATTTCTTTCAGATACAAATACATGATTAATAAGAAAATTTATACTATATAATACAATAATAAGCAATATAAGCAATTAACATAATAATAATGATAATACATATAAACATACTATATAAATAAGCAAAATTAAGCAATTAACTTAAAAAAAAAATCTGAACATAGACATAAGGTGCCACATCTTATTAATTTGTGTTTTGGCGTATAAGCCTTCTAAAAGAACTATATGAATGGGAGAAGAAATTGATTTCGCATTCATTACCTAAGTAGCTTATGTATAGGAGCATTTAGCGCATAATTTTGACTATGGAATTCAAGTTTAAATAATTCTTTTGATCTAGTAACTCTAATAGGTACTACAAAACTTATTTTTTCCAAAATCGTTGCGCGTTCCATCGGGCCATTTAAGAGTTTAAATAATAAGCAGAGAGCAGAGGGCTTGATTTTTACGGCGTTTTTCAAAACTGTCTAAGTTATACATCACACGTAACTCATTGTAATGTACTAAATTCTAATCAACATTAATTTTGTAAGCTAAAAATCTTAAAAATTTGTTTTGGACTTTTTCAATCCTATTTATATGACTTGAGTAGTAAGGTTTCCATATTAAGCTTACATATTCTAGATTAGAGCTTACAAGTGAACAAGAGATGTTTCTGATACTATTAGAATTAATAAAATCAGCCGTATTCCATCGTATAAACCCCATTAATTTCAAAGATTTGTTAATAATATTACCTACTTATATGCTGCTCAAAGTCAGGTTTTGTGTCAAAAGTGACACCCAAATCTACAATATTATCAACAGTAGGTAAGATAATGTTATTTATAGAGCAATTAAAATGAATGGGATCTTTTATACGATAGAAACGAATTGATTTACACTTGTCAATGTTAAGGAACATCATGTTATTATTACACCAATTGTAAAGCCGATTAATATCCATTTGCATGCTGGTACAATCCTCTATCCAGAAAATGGGTACATATATTTTTAAGTCATCGACGAATAAAAAAACTTCCGAGAAGGAAAATACCTTGGTTATATCACTGATGAAACAGTTGAATAGAACTGGAGAAAGATGGGACCCGTGTGGCACCCCAGACGTTATTTCAAATACATTTGATAGGTAGTTGTTGATTTTAACAACCTGTTGGCGGTGAGCAAGGAATTCCCCTAACCATGAAAGAAGAGTACCATAAATACCTAGTGCCTCGAGTTTGGCTAGAAGGATCCATTGGTCCACTCTGTCGAAGGCTTTGGAGAGATCGGTGTATACGGCATCGACTTGTACCTTACGTTCCATAGCTTCGATAACATCCTGCTTGTATATTAATAAATTGGTAATAGTGGATCTCCCCTTTACAAAACCATGCTGGCGTTCTGTAAGTACGTGGCTTACGATTGGTGAGAGTCCAGAAGTGACAATGGCCTCAAGAATTTTAGAAATACAAGATGATTTTAAGATAGGGCGATAATTTTTTATGTCGCTTTTGTCCTTGGATTTATAAATTGACAAAACATAGCTTCTCTTCCAAATGTCAGGAAATTTTCCAGTACTGAGGGACAATGCAAAGAGCTTGTTTACGCGATTAACAAAAGTAAATTTGCACTTATTCACTAATAAGACAGGGACACCATCTGGCCCTACGCTAGATATTTCTTTTAATGCACCCATGTGATCCAGCACCTTATTTATATTAATATCAATAATTCCAAGACTAATACCATTTGTAAATTAAAAGTTGTGTACTCTGTTATTATTAGCTGTGTAGACAGATGAGAAATGAGATGCAAATAGATCCACAATGTCTTGAGGATTATCGGAGCATAACACACCTCCAACTAGCTCAACGGTGGCGGTAATAAAGGCGGCAGTCGAAGGAGGGATGGAGGCGTTACCCTCTGCTAAATATTTAGACAACATATACGTATAGCCAAGAGAAAGAAGATGGCGACTTGGTGTTTACAGTCGGATACTGGTGGGGTACTTCGGAGGCGGCGGCTGAAATGGCGCGGCGTCCTGGGAACGGCGTAGGCGGCAGGAGCGTACGCTGATCGTCCTCTCGGGGGCGGCGGCTGAAGTGGGTCGACCACCAAGTTTCCCGAAGACGGCAGGCAGCTGTGTTCAGCGACGGCGACAGACAGCTAAGTCCAGCGAAGGCGGCAGACAGCTAAATCCAGCAAAAGCGGCAGTTCGGTAAAGGGTAGAGTGCAAAAGGGCAGCTTTCCCTGAATTGATAGAGTCCCGTCTAGGTGACTTCCTTCTAGATTGGTTGAACTCCTAGAGATGACGGCTAATGATCCTGGAAAGGCTGCTTGTTCGACCAGCCGAGGCAGAGTCATTTCTTCGGGCCTGGGCCAGCTCCTTTGTGCTTCGCTCGCTTGATGCTTATTGGCTGTGAGAGGGGATGAACGCAACTTCCCGCGCACGCATTTTTACGGCGGGGAGAAAACAATTGAACCTCCGCAGAATTTCTTACGGGAAATGAGCTAATTAATTAGCGTTTCTCTGCAGAGCTTCGTTTTTAGCAGCACTGCCTCGCTGGCAAAAAGACTTGAATTTTGAGCCCAAACATGCTAAGGCTCGATAATATCTCTCGGCTACTCGAGACGTGGTTAATTAATTAGCGAATTCGGTTCTTAGCTTTTTTCCCTCACCTACATGCGGCTATCGCATATTTACTTCTGCGCTCTTAAGGATGCATTTCGTTTGTGTTTGGTGAATGTTATTTGCTGGCATTTCCGAGCGGACCTGCTACTGAGCTAGGAATTTCTGCTTCCGGTCCCGCGCGCAAAATACATTACTGCTACAGAATGAATTATTGCTTGTGGAGCCGTTTTTTTCGGACCTCATATCGTGTTTTTTTAAAATTAGCGGCCTTGGGTAAACTGAAATTTGAACCCCTTTCAACGGCCGGACGGCCAGACTTGAGAATGGTCATCTTCGTTCATTTCTTTGGAATTTGGCAATTTATGGCCCATTATTTACCATCTGTCGAGCGTTGAACCGCCGTGTGACAAGTTATTCTAATTTCGACCGACGCTCGTATCAAGTTATTTAAGTGCATCATGTTAGGTAGTTCATTTGTACATTTTTCTCTCTTACGTATCGCCAAAAATTTTTTGGGTGAGAAATCAGATCACTCTCTACTTGTCTATTATAATCAGTTAAACACTGCATGGATTTTCTTTTACATTGTTCTCTAAGATTGCTATAATCCATGTAATCGCTTATTGAATTACTTAATTTATATTTCTTGTGGGCAGTTTTCTCAGAGTTACGAGATTTCTTAGATCATTTGTGAACCATTTTGGGAATTTCGGAGATTTAAATATTTTTTTCGGAACAAAAGTTTCTATCGCATCATGAAGTATAGAGTAGAACTCATTAATAACAACATTAATATCAGATTCAATAGACACATTATCCCAATTAATCGAAGAAAAATATACATTCATATAAATATAATCAGTGTTTTTGAAATCATGGTAATGAGAATCAAATTCCATTGGGACGAAAATGTCATCTAAGCTGAGTTTACAAACTAAAACAGGGTGAAGAATATCTACTGGAAGTAAAATCTCTTCTGCAAGTAATACGTCTACTTGATTCGAGTCCGTGAAAATTAAATCTAAGAAGTACCCATCTGAATGAAAACACCAAACTGTGCGTCAGTGAAACAAATAATTGTTAAAGATGTTCTTTTGTTTGTAATAATAATTTTGTTAACATATTTTTGAACAAGTTTACTCTTAATAGTTTTGTCATCTGGAACGAAATCCTTACAAATGCCTTTTAATTCATTTAAAGTGAACTGACACTCATCATTATTCTCAGTAAATGAATATATGTCTTCCATTGCTAATAAATTCGATTATCTTTAGGACGACCAACCTTACCGCTGTAGTAGGCTTCATAAAAGACTTGAAACAATCAGAATAATATTGAGCCTCCGCAGCGACCAAGTCATGTTCATAAATAATCCGTTTTCTAACTGCCTTTGCGATGTCATCATTACGCTTCTCTGCTATTTCAAGAACGGAGTTCTAAACGAAAGCGTCGAAACTTGCGATGAATTTTACGACGAATATTTTGTCTTTTTTTCTTTTCTTCTTCCTCACTCGCCTCTTTACCACAAAAAATACAAAGTTCTTTGAAGGCAAAGACTGGAACGCATTCTACTATGAGGTGGATTCGTAGATGTACTGGCTTCTTCTCTCTGTATTTTTGATGCCAATATGCTAGACTTTCTAGTATATTCTTTACGGAACTGTACATGAATTGTCACAGAATTAACACTTCGTAAATATTCAACTTTGACGTCCTTTCTTTCAACACTCGACTCTCTCAAGTTTCAAGTCCACGTTCCACAACAGTTTTATCTTCCAACAAAGATTTACTGCAAATGAAATAAACTTCCGTCATTTTTGGAGAATTTATTAAATTTCAGCTACAAAAATGAATGAAAATATTAAGTAAGCACGTCCGTCCACAAGGAAATATCACTCAATACTGTAATGGTGCACACCCTTGTTGCTTTTAGCTCGTGTATGTGCCTAAAGTTGTGTATGTTTCCTGGTTACGGCGGAGCAATTTGACGGAGTTATAGTTGATTAACCTAAACGGTCGCACTTAGGTTGACTTTACTCAGTTCGTTTAGAGGCTGGAGACCTTCAGTTCTTACATCAAAAGAAAACAACGCCATGGAAATCGATTATTATTTATTCGGGCCAAGGTAAAAGCACTACATTACTCTTACAATCATTGCGCTGCTTTGGAGTCTAAACTAACGTCGGACGTTCGTTGTTAACTCGCTTAGCGGTAAGAACGGCTATCTGCCAGCCTGACTCTGGTTACTGTGGTGCCTGCCAGTGTTAAGTGAAGTAAGAGAAAGGAAAATAATTGGTACTCACCCCTCCGTACTAACGGGAAAAATCCCGCAATGTCAAGCTGCGCTGTACTTAGTGAAATAAGAAAGGCAAAGGCGCTACCTTACTAACTGGGAAAACTCCCGCAATATCAGGCTGCGCTGTACCTAGTGAAATAAGAGTTAAATAAGTTATCATCTGTTGTAGTAGTTCTCCGTATTACGAGTAGAACTGCTACATACACCAGACCTCGTTTTTCTTCTTTATGCCGTCCTATTCCGATCGTTTTATACAACTTACGAAAGTCCTTCCATCCTGGGTCGCGGAGTGCCCAGCCAATGACAACAAAATTTAATTTTCGTTGCTATAGCTACGAGATGTTAATTGGTAGCTGTGTGTTTTCATCTAACTGGTGGGAAATACTATACTTCGCATTTATTAATTGACCGATTGATTGACCGATAGCGGCAAAAATTGTAAATTTGTAAAACTGGTCGGAGTCGAAAATAATACTTAAAATCAAACGCAACCAAAACCAAACGGTGAATTACCAATTACCTTACAGTGACATTAAAAAATCTGGTGTGATACACCCACACAAATTCCTTTTACAGTAATCTTGCACATAGTTAGCCAAAAATTTGATTTTTAATTTTTAAGAATTTGTCAAAAATTTTCAAAAATTACAAATTCTATAGAAACCGTACAAAATAGAGCGTTAGTTGAGAAGACAAATTTTCTCTAAAATTTTAAGAGAAATTCAAAAATGTAATGATATAGCGGGTGTTTTATTTAAAATAGGAGTTAATAAAAAAAGGAAAAAACAAAACAAACCCATTTTGGGGGTATTCAACTTGAAAATCACCTATCTCAAAATTGAAGTTTCCCCGGCGTGAGCTTGATTTGCAATTCAAATATTAAGCAAGCTCGCGCTGGCCGATTTGAACTGGATTTCGGCTGCTCGTGAATCTCATTATGGGGGCAAGCTGTCGGGAGGAATTGTTTATTAGCAGAGTGGTTTCACGGGTTACTGTACCGGAAAGATCGATAAGTCTGAGCAGCAAGATGTTGTTCCAATGCACTCTAAGATTAACAGGACATGGCGTTTTTATATACATGATTGCTTTAAGGCAGGTTGATTAACGTAAGAAAGGGAGGTTTTAGGTCAGGTTTAAGGGTGACTCAGGCAGTTCAACTTTTAAGGTGTAAACCGGGAATAGAATTTACTTGATCTGGAAAGGGCAGGTAGTTCGGGACAGGATTCTGGTTTTAACGGAAATATATCTGGACTGGGGGTGATTTATTGAGCCCTTGGGTCCAAGTTAGCCCCCGGCTGAGGCTCAAGTTATGGTCTGGATTCTGAATAGAACGGGTTATATCTCTCTGGACTGAGCGGGTATCCCTTTTTTATAATGCTTCGATCTCCTTCCATGTCGTTTACCTAGGAAATTCTAAGAGGGCTTAATGTGATACTTCGATGCAGACGGAAAGTAGAGATGCGGACCGAGCTGCGCGGTGTAGCTTGCGCAACTCGCCGGTTTCACACCTGCGCCCTTATCGGAAAAGCAGCAGCATTTCTGTCGGAATTCTTCAAGTTCTTCACCTTCCACGTGGCTCCAAATGTTCGCGCGTCATGCATCCTTGTGACTGTGATAGCGCCTACCCCAAAGGGGTCCATGGCATGAGTGCTGGGGGTTCATGTCAGATGGCATGAGTGCTGAGTGTCCATATGAAGTCAATAAATACTGCGCGTGATCCATCTTAAAATGTAAGTAGGTAGGTACCTACCTAGATACTTTTGCCCAGAAAGTCTTAATTAGGAGACATGGGTGCGTAGTCCGTTTATGATTGATATGAATGATTTCAATGACGAAGATTTTATTAAAGATGATTTAATTGACATGAAATCCAAAGCAGTATTGCGAGCTGAATTTAACGCAAAGGATGTTTGCGATTTTTGGTGTAGTTTAGGACAAGCTTACCCTCTCCTTGCTAAACGAGCAATGTTCATATTAATTCCGTTTGCTACTACGTACCTTTGTGGGTCAGGGTTCTCAGTATTAGTGTCAATTAAAACTAAAAATCGTAACGGACTAGACGTCAAAGGTGATATGCGTCTTGTGTTGTCTAAGACAATTCCTCTATTTAATGTGCTTATCGAACGGAAGCAGCAGCAACTGTCTCATTAAACAACCGTCACGCGCTAATCTTTACTTTGTCTTGATAATAAATAAAAGTTTTTTTTTCAAAATGCCTTGATTTCTTTTTCTACAATTAAGTTTGGAAGGGGTCCGTCAGCTTGTTAAAATTTTGAAAGTGGTTCGTGACTACAAAAAGGTTAAGAAACCCTGGCCTACACATTGATAACGGCAATTGTTCTAAAACAATTTGGAGGCACGCGAAACGTCACAATAGGATCAAATCTTCGAATACCAAAAATCATTCGTAGACAAGCATTCTGTATTTTTGTAATTATATTCTGCGTTTCATAAGAAATGAACCACCCCGAAGGAATTGACACAGAACTTCGAAATTACGTAGAAATGGGTAGTACATGAAGACAAACAAATGATTAAATTTTGAAGGCCATCTGTCACTGCTGATAGAAATTATCCGTCTGTTAGAACCTGAAATTGTATTTTGTTGTATCGTATTAGTACTGAATTAGTAAAGTTAATGCCTGAAAAATGCCACGAGTTCGAAGACGTGCAAATTTTCGCGATCTTACGCCCTTTGAAAGAGGACGAATTATCGGAATTCATGATGCTGGTTTAAGCTTTCGGGAAATTGGCAGGCGCATGGGCCGACCTCACGCCACTATTAGGTGGACTTGGATGGATTGGCAGGAAGAAATCCTAAAAACTCGCGGTAGGGGCAGTGGACGTGGGATACGGAAAGTTCGTACCCCACATTTCGTTCCCCACATTTCGTACCCCACATTTCGTTCCCGGGATATTTCGTCTCCCCACATCTCGTACCCGGAAACTTCGTTCCCGAGCGAGCTCAATTTGTCTCCTAGATTACTGGGTGTTGAAAAACGAGTGCAGCGATCGGAATGCAGTTAGATAATGAAAGATATTTTAATTAATTGTTCTTATAAGTTTATTATAATAAATTATGACTCAATAACATAAAGATACCAGACTGCAGTGGAGCCAAAACCGACAACATTGGGACCTTGAATGGGAAGCTATCGTCTTCAGCGACGAATCCCGATTTTGCTTGTGGTATTCTGACGAACGTTTACGGATCAGACGACCTAAAGGTCAGAGGCAAAATTTACAGTTTGTTCAGCGTCGCCACACGGCTTTAACTCCTGGTGTAATGGTGTGGGGAGCAATACGCTACGGCGGCAGGTGTCCCTTGATATTCATTCCGGGCACTCTAAACGCGCGCCGTTACATTGACACCATTTTGGAGCCCGTATTAGTGCCATTGCTCCGATACCTTCCAGGGGCCGTCTTTCAACACGATAATGCGCGGCCTCATACTGCTCACCTAACGTTAGAGTTCCTAGCACAAAACAATGTTTTGCATTTGCCTTGGCCGGCAAGATCCCCGGACTTAAACCCCATTGAACAGGTCTGGGACGTGATGGACAGAAAACTGCGTCAATTACCCTATCCTCCCAACACTTTAGAGGAATTACGTCAACAACTACAGATAGCCTGGAATGACCTGCCCCAAGAGGCAATCGATCATCTCATTTCCAGCATATTACGAAGGGTTACTGAATGCATAACAGTACGCGGAGATGCAACACATTATTAATGATATTTTCAATAAATGCACTATGCACTACCCATTTCTACGTAATTTCGAAGTTCTGCGTCAACTACTCCGGGGTGGTTCATTTCTTATGAAATGCAGGTATTTGGATAAAACTGATGCTTCACAAAGCATCGATTTAAATTTGTTATTTAGTAACTGTCTTGATGAATATATTAATTTTATTTCATACTGATGTCAAAAATGACATTTTTCGGATTATTTATGGTACAAAAAATGTAACATTAAAATCCTAGTACTTTAAAGTAAAATTTTAAAGTTCAAGTACTTTAAAACTTATTTATTCTACAAAAAATGGAAGATTAAAGTCCTAGTACTTTAAAGTAAAATTTTAAAGTTCAAGTACTTTCAAATTATACGTAGTTGTTGACATGAAATTTGAAATGATTTACAACTTTTTATTTAAATTCATTAAACTTGCAGTATGAAATAAACCGTTGTATTCACCACGAACGAAAAGTGTTTTTAAAGGTCCTCGCAAGTAATTCCGTCCTCGGCTGACGCCTCGGACGTAAACAACTTTCTCGTCTTTAAAATGTCACTTTTCGTTCTAGATAAATAAACCACTATTAAATTTCTGAAAGCACTTTGAATACATTTAGAAATGTGATCTCCAAAAACTAAATTTATAATCTATTATTAAACCAAGATCTTTTACACTTTACAGTATTTTCAAAAGAAAAATAGCATCGTCTTTGATTTTAATATTGATATAATTTATAATTTTTAATCTATTTTTAGTTTTGCAGCATAAAATTGCTTTTGATTTATTAGGATTAATTTTTAAACATTGTTTTTCAGAAGCTTCTAAAATGATTTTCAGATCTGAGTTAATTTATAGACACGCATTTTGAACATCAGATCCTAGAAACGAGTAGTAAATGTGCCTGGAGATGTATCGGGCAATGCCGAACCTCCGTTATAAAAATCGAAATATAAATTACGAATAGAAGAGGACCGTGAATGGAGTCTTGTGGTACACCTTTCAAAACCGGATTAAATTCTGAAGCTGTCACAAATGAAACTGCCGAAAAATCAAAACCAATAAAATGAAGTGTAGATAATAAAATAGCGTGATTTATGGCGTCGAGAAGTCTAAAAGTATTAAAATAGTTAATCTCCCTTGATCTGTTGAAGTTATGATATCATCCACAATCTTTAATAAGGTAGTGCTACAGCTGTAATTAGGTATGAAACCAGATTGTGTTTCAGGAATAATTTTATTGCGTTCTAAATAAACCTTGATTTGTGTATCTACAACTTTTTGTTGGATAAAGTAGGTAAAATACTAATTGGACGTAAGTTCTTGAGTTTTTTAGGGTGTGCTATTTTAGGAAGCTGTAAAACATAGTGTTTTCAATATAAGCAATAATAAATATGGAATACATCGTTTTATTATTTCCAAATTTACTAGTATCCCATCAACTCCTGTAGCATTTGAGTAATATTGAGAATGTTCTTAAGAATCTTAAAAATGCCCTGATAATTCTGAATGCAGTATATTGAATTTTTTGGCGAAAATTCTGTACGCCTCACGCCAGAGATGGTAGGACAGAGTGCTAGGAGCAACGCATATCG
Organism: Agriotes lineatus; assembly: GCA_940337035.1. Classification (NCBI taxonomy): domain Eukaryota; kingdom Metazoa; phylum Arthropoda; class Insecta; order Coleoptera; family Elateridae; genus Agriotes; species Agriotes lineatus. The sequence goes on from CALNHX010001086.1 coordinate 106,312, forward strand.
AAATTCTGGGTCATTTTTTGCAAGCTCGACCAGGAATCAGATATGGCCAAATTGCCTTCGGATAACTGTTGATTGTTTTTACCAGGTCCGTGACCGCAAAGATGCTAATTTATTACAACACCCATACATAATATAATTTATGATTAAAAAACAAGCAAAGCTAATACAATTCCTTTTCCACCTGCAAATTTAAGGAATGTAATGACACTTTGCTCTGCTGTATGCAAAATCAGGTTGTTGACTTCTAATGCGCCCAATTCGCTTCCTTTCCAGATTGTTACGAGAGATTAGCAATCGGAGAAAGACTGGATCCAAAGGATGTCGACAAGACGTTGATGCTCAACGCCGTCCAGGATTGTCAGATGGCCTGCACCCAAGAGCAAGAAAAATGTCGCTCGTTCAGTTTTGGGTAAGTCGGTTGTTTTATTTCAGTTTTAATGCTGCGTGCAATCTGAAATTGCTACATAATTAATGTGAGTCCTTTGTTTTAGTGGTTTATAATAACCAGCAATTTTGTCGTTGTAATTATAGTAATTTAGTTAAGGCAGTTAGCTTTTTAATTTAATTATTTGTCGTGGCTTGTGAAGTATTAAAGTAACAAATGTATTTGATTTCAGATATCATTATCTTTTTACGATCGCTTGCATAGTAGCTGTTTTATAAATGCACATGATCTTCGTCGAACAAGTTTCGAAATAGTCAAGTAGCCTGTATCAATCAATCATCTACTTCCAAAACGAACTGATGACTGACTGACTGATCATACTAATAACATTTTATTTACTGGATGCATCGTGTGCGTCACAAACACCACTGTGGTATTAGGAACGCATGAGAGCCAAGAGAATGCATCTACAGATCTCTGTTAGATGTAAAGTATAACTGTAAGGCGAATTTGGTTGCTTATGCGGCTTGAGATCTGTGAAAGATAACTCGTTTTAATTGTATGCTAAACAAACGAACAAAAATTTAATTGCTTTAAGTAATGTTTCACGTGGAGCAAGGAGGCTCGGGGCTATAGACCTCGCGTCTCACACCATGAGGTCTAAAATGATTTCCGAAAAGAGTAAATTAGTTTTTATGTTGTGTTTGTACAAGAATAGATATTAATTAACTTCAGTGAAGAAGGATTAAAAATTACTTTCGTTTCTTGAAAAATTATGTAAAACATTTATACAGTGGTCCTGACCTACAAGCCCCTTAGGTGCGACCATCTTGGTTGATAAAGACTCCCATCAAAGGCAAACGACAACAGAAACAAACCGCATTCAATTATACCTTAAACTAGCAACCAGTGAGACAAATGTCTAATTTAATAAAACAAAAAAGACTGTTTTTCAAATAGAACGCGTATTAAATAAAAACAAAAATATTTTTAAATTAAAATTCGGTTTCTGACCTGACATAACGATTCCAAACATATAACTTTCATAACTTTTTTCTCTATCTCTTACGGTTTGGCTGCTGAAACAGCGTCCCGGACGCACCAGCGTCCTGGACGGACGGAAATCACGTGATTTCCCGAAAACCGGAAGTATCACGTGACTGAAATTTGGTTCCTGACCTGACATGACCATTCCACCATTCCAAACATATAACTTTCATAACTTTTTTCTCTATCTCTTACGGTTTGGCTGCTGAAACAGCGTCCCGGGCGGACTAGCGTCCCGGACGGACGGAAATCACGTGATTTCTCGAAAACCGGAAGTGTCACGTGACTGAAATTCGGTTCCTGACCTGACATGACCATTCCAAACATATAACTTTCATAACTTTTTTCTCTATCTCTTACGGTTTGGCTGCTGAAACAGCGTCCCGGGCGGACCAGCGTCCCGGACGGACGGAAATCACGTGATTTCTCGAAAACCGGAAGTGTCACGTGACTGACATTCGGTTCCTGACCTGACATGACCATTCCAAATATATAACTTTCATAACTTTTTTCTCTATCTCTTACGGTTTGGCTGCTGAAACAGCGTCCCGGACGGACCAGCGTCCTGGACGGACGGAAATCACGTGATTTCCCGAAAACCGGAAGTGTCACGTGACTGAAATTCGGTTCCTGACCTGACATGACCATTCCAAACATATAACTTTCATAACTTTTTTCTCTATCTCTTACGGTTTGGCTGCTGAAACAGCGTCCCGGACGGACCAGCGTGCCGGACGGACGGAAATCACGTGATTTCTCGAAAACCGGAAGTGTCACGTGACTGAAATTCAGTTCCTGACCTGATATGACCATTCCAAACATATAACTTTCATAACTTTTTTCTCTATCTCTTACGGTTTGGCTGCTGAAACAGCGTCCCGGACGGACCAGCGTGCCGGACGGACGGAAATCACGTGATTTCCCGAAAACCGGAAGTGTCACGTGACTAAAATTCGGTTCCTGACCTGACATAACGATTCCAAACATATAACTTTCATAACTTTTTTCTCTATCTCTTACGGTTTGGCTGCTGAAACAGCGTCCCGGACGGACCAGCGTCCTGGACGGACGGAAATCACGTGATTTCCCGAAAACCGGAAGTGTCACGTGACTAAAATTCGGTTCCTGACCTGACATAACGATTCCAAACATATAACTTTCATAACTTTTTTCTCTATCTCTTACGGTTTGGCTGCTGAAACAGCGTCCCGGACGCACCAGCGTCCTGGACGGACGGAAATCACGTGATTTCCCGAAAACCGGAAGTATCACGTGACTGAAATTTGGTTCCTGACCTGACATGACCATTCCAAACATATAACTTTCATAACTTTTTTCTCTATCTCTTACGGTTTGGCTGCTGAAACAGCGTCCCGGGCGGACTAGCGTCCCGGACGGACGGAAATCACGTGATTTCTCGAAAACCGGAAGTGTCACGTGACTGAAATTCGGTTCCTGACCTGAAATGACCATTCCAAACATATAACTTTCATAACTTTTTTCTCTATCTCTTACGGTTTGGCTGCTGAAACAGCGTCCCGGGCGGACCAGCGTCCCGGACGGACGGAAATCACGTGATTTCCCGAAAACCGGAAGTGTCACGTGACTAAAATTCGGTTCTTGACCTGACATGACCATTCCAAACATATAACTTTCATAACTTTTTTCTCTATCTCTTACGGTTTGGCTGCTGAAATAGCGTCCCGGGCGGACCAGCGTCCCGGACGGACGGAAATCACGTGATTTCTCGAAAACCGGAAGTGTCACGTGACTGACATTCGGTTCCTGACCTGACATGACCATTCCAAATATATAACTTTCATAATTTTTTTCTCTATCTCTTACGGTTTGGCTGCTGAAACAGCGTCCCGGACGGACCAGCGTCCTGGACGGACGGAAATCACGTGATTTCCCGAAAACCGGAAGTGTCACGTGACTGAAATTCGGTTCCTGACCTGACATGACCATTCCAAACATATAACTTTCATAACTTTTTTCTCTATCTCTTACGGTTTGGCTGCTGAAACAGCGTCCCGGACGGACCAGCGTGCCGGACGGACGGAAATCACGTGATTTCTCGAAAACCAGAATTGTCACGTGACTGAAATTCGGTTCCTGACCTGACATGACCATTCCAAACATATAACTTTCATAACTTTTTTCTCTATCTCTTACGGTTTGGCTGCTGAAACAGCGTCCCGGACGGACCAACGTCCTGGACGGACGGAAATCACGTGATTTCCCGAAAACCGGAAGTATCACGTGACTGAAATTTGGTTCCTGACCTGACATGACCATTCCAAACATATAACTTTCATAACTTTTTTCTCTATCTCTTACGGTTTGGCTGCTGAAACAGCGTCCCGGGCGGACTAGCGTCCCGGACGGACGGAAATCACGTGATTTCTCGAAAACCGGAAGTGTCACGTGACTGAAATTCGGTTCCTGACCTGACATGACCATTCCAAACATATAACTTTCATAACTTTTTTCTCTATCTCTTACGGTTTGGCTGCTGAAACAGCGTCCCGGGCGGACCAGCGTCCCGGACGGACGGAAATCACGTGATTTCCCGAAAACCGGAAGTGTCACGTGACTAAAATTCGGTTCTTGACCTGACATGACCATTCCAAACATATAACTTTCATAACTTTTTTCTCTATCTCTTACGGTTTGGCTGCTGAAATAGCGTCCCGGGCGGACCAGCGTCCCGGACGGACGGAAATCACGTGATTTCTCGAAAACCGGAAGTGTCACGTGACTGACATTCGGTTCCTGACCTGACATGACCATTCCAAATATATAACTTATCTCTTACGGTTTGGCTGCTGAAACAGCGTCCCGGACGGACCAGCGTCCTGGACGGACGAAAATCACGTGATTTCCCGAAAACCGGAAGTGTCACGTGACTGAAATTCGGTTCCTGACCTGACATGACCATTCCAAACATATAACTTTCATAACTTTTTTCTCTATCTCTTACGGTTTGGCTGCTGAAACAGCGTCCCGGACGGACCAGCGTGCCGGACGGACGGAAATCACGTGATTTCTCGAAAACCGGAAGTGTCACGTGACTGAAATTCGGTTCCTGACCTGACATGACCATTCCAAACATATAACTTTCATAACTTTTTTCTCTATCTCTTACGGTTTGGCTGCTGAAACAGCGTCCCGGACGGACCAGCGTGCCGGACGGACGGAAATCACGTGATTTCTCGAAAACCGGAAGTGTCACGTGACTGAAATTCGGTTCCTGACCTGACATGACCATTCCAAACATATAACTTTCATAACTTTTTTCTCTATCTCTTACGGTTTGGCTGCTGAAACAGCGTCCCGGACGGACCAGCGTCCTGGACGGACGGAAATCACGTGATTTCCCGAAAACCGGAAGTGTCACGTGACTAAAATTCGGTTCCTGACCTGACATGACCATTCCAAACATATAACTTTCATAACTTTTTTCTCTATCTCTTACGGTTTGGCTGCTGAAATAGCGTCCCGGGCGGACCAGCGTCCCGGACGGACGGAAATCACGTGATTTCTCGAAAACCGGAAGTGTCACGTGACTGAAATTCGGTTCCTGACCTAACATGACCATTCCAAACATATAACTTTAATAACTCTTACGGTTTGGCTGCTGAAACAGCGTCCCGGACAGACAAGTCTATTAGATAAAGGATATATTTATCTACGACCACTACTAAAAGTAGGCCTTTTAGCGCGAGACATGAAAATTATGAAACGAAGCCGAAGGTTGAGTTTCATAATTTTCATGTCTCGTGCATAAACGTCAACTTTTAGCACTTGTTGCATAAATAGCTATTATTACATCATAGTTATTTTAACTAATTACTCGACTGATCTTACTCGCATTTTATATTCAGTATTTAATTAAATGAGGTTTTCACTAGGATTGAACTTTTTTATAGAGGAAATGTTTTATTAACATCTGTCAAAACTAACTAGAAAGTTTCAATTGTTTAGTTTAGTTTTAATAATTAAAAGTGTGATGTGAATTGCATTCATAAATATAAAGGAACAAATTTGAGTGAGTACGAGCATTATAAAGTTTTTGACAAAGTACGGGAAAACTAGAAGATGACCTTCAATGTGGCCGGCCTGTTTAAGCAATCACAAAAGAAAATATGGAACAATCAGGAAGTTTTATTTCAGAAAATGCAAGATTAAAGAAGAAAGAAATAGTAAAAATATGTGGCATATCAGAAACAACAGTTTTACGAATACTTCATGATCATTAAGATGGGATTGCTCTCACCAGTTCAAAAACGAGCGTTCGTGGCAACATCTTGAGGTTTTTTAGGAATTGTGTAGGGATAATCTAGCTGAGATTATTGATAAAATTGTAATATTGAATGAAACATGGGTTCATTATTATGACCCAGAGTTTGAACAACAATCGATGCAGTGACACCGTAAGGGCACAGAACACCCAAAAAGTTCAAAGTTGCGCAGTCGGCCGAAAAACCCATGGCAACCATGTTTTGGCACTTATAAGGAATTCTCTTGATTGATTACAAAGAAAAAGATAATCAGATAGCTGGAGAACATTATGCCAAAGTTCTACATTGTTTAAAAGAGACCATTAAAGAAAACCTTTGAGGAAAACTAAGCGAAGGCGTGCTGATTTTGCATGACAATGCCCCTACCCATTAAGTTTGTGCAGCAATAGTTGCATTGCAGGCTTGTGGATTTGAAGAAATTAACCATCCACCCTGCAGTCCAGACATGCCCCCCCAGTGACCTTTATCTTTTTCCAAATTTAAAATAAAAGCCAAGAGGAAAATGTTTCCAACAATTACGAACTGATCACCTCTGTAAATAGTTATTTTGAAGACACGGACAAAAAGTAGTATTTTAATGAGTTAGAAAAATTTATTGAAATATATCATAAATGTATTAAAGTAAACGTAAAAGTAACATTTTTGTATAACCTTCTTTTCACTCTAAGGGAGCGAATTTATGAACCTGTCCTCGTATATGGAAGTATGTACAACAATTTTACGTATGTTAAACATTTTATTAGTTCCTCTTGTAGTTTAACATATGAACGTCGAATTATTTGATATTAATTTTGTTGTCCCATGAAAATCTTTAATAGTCAGCCCTTGTAAGTCAAAAATTGGAATGTTTAATGATATAGGTTCTTTGCTTAAAGGTCTTAACAATGGTCTCCTATATCGCCATGGACCAATAAACTAAAGCGTACGGCATCAGCTCTTGTTGTATTACTTCCTTCATCTGTTTGTCTGTCTGTCTGTCTGTCTGTGTGTCTGTCTGTGTGTCTGTCTGTGTGTCTGTCTGTCTGTCTGTCTGTCTGTCTGTCTGTCTGTCTGTCTGTCTGTCTGTCTGTCTGTCTGTCTGTCTGTCTGTCTGTCTGTCTGTCTGTCTGTCTGTCTGTCTGTCTGTCTGTCTGTCTGTCTGTCTGTCTGTCTGTCTGTCTGTCTGTCTGTCTGTCTGTCTGTCTGTCTGTCTGTCTGTCTGTCTGTCTGTCTGTCTGTCTGTCTGTCTGTCTGTCTGTCTGTCTGTCTGTCTGTCTGTCTGTCTGTCTGTCTGTCTGTCTGTCTGTCTGTCTGTCTGTCTGTCTGTCTGTCTGTCTGTCTGTCTGTCTGTCTGTCTGTCTGTCTGTCTGTCTGTCTGTCTGTCTGTCTGTCTGTCTGTCTGTCTGTCTGTCTGTCTGTCTGTCTGTCTGTCTGTCTGTCTGTCTGTCTGTCTGTCTGTCTGTCTGTCTGTCTGTCTGTCTGTCTGTCTGTCTGTCTGTCTGTCTGTCTGTCTGTCTGTCTGTCTGTCTGTCTGTCTGTCTGTCTGTCTGTCTGTCTGTCTGTCTGTCTGTCTGTCTGTCTGTCTGTCTGTCTGTCTGTCTGTCTGTCTGTCTGTCTGTCTGTCTGTCTGTCTGTCTGTCTGTCTGTCTGTCTGTCTGTCTGTCTGTCTGTCTGTCTGTCTGTCTGTCTGTCTGTCTGTCTGTCTGTCTGTCTGTCTGTCTGTCTGTCTGTCTGTCTGTCTGTCTGTCTGTCTGTCTGTCTGTCTGTCTGTCTGTCTGTCTGTCTGTCTGTCTGTCTGTCTGTCTGTCTGTCTGTCTGTCTGTCTGTCTGTCTGTCTGTCTGTCTGTCTGTCTGTCTGTCTGTCTGTCTGTCTGTCTGCCTGTCTGTCTGTCTGTTGGCAGTATAGCTCAAAAACTATTTATCGGAGAAAAACGATATTTTGCATACATATTATATACCTACCTCGTATGAAACCGGTACAATTTCATACAAATATATACAGGGTGAGCATCTTAAAAAAATAAAATGCGTACGGCATCAGCTCTTGTTGTATTACTTCCTTCATCTGTTTGTCTGTCTGTCTGTCTGTCTGTCTGTTTGTATGTCTGTCTGTCTGTCTGTCTGTCTGTCTGTCTGTCTGCCTGTCTGTCTGTCTTTTGGCAGTATAGCTCAAAAACTATTTATCGGAGGAAAACGATATTTTGCATACATATTATATACCTACCTCGTATGAAACCGGTACAATTTCATACAAATATATACAGGGTGAGCATCTTAAAAAAATAAAATGTTGTTTATTTTTGGGGTTAATTTTGAAATAAAAGGAAGTAATAACTTTCACATAGATCAGGCTTTACATTTGCCGACAATAAGACTCAACCGATACAGGATAATGTCACAAAAGAGTAAACACTTTTCAACAATAACACCATTCCCTTAAATAGAGGCGCACACCGCACCCATTTCTAATAGCCTCGGTGGCGCGGTTCAACTGTGGATGCAGTTACTATTTCTAAGCAGGAGTGGTTACGAGCGCTATACAGATGGGGTGGGTTCAAACCCCAGCGGAATACATTTTTTTTATTTGAAAATGTATTTAATTTATTAGAAACGTGAAGATATTTTTACTTCTACTTAATTTGATTTTTAAAATTATTTAGTGTCACAATATCAACGAGGAAAGTTCTGCGTAAAGCCTTTTACGGATTTTTTAAAATTAAATAATTTTATATTTTTAATAACGTGTGTATGAACAGACATAGAACAAAATTAAAGACCATGTGACCATATCATATATGCAACCCATTTACCACTGTTGGTAAAACGTTTAAACATTTTAAATCTGACAATAAAGAATTAATGTAGTATAGGAAACTAATTACCGAAAACAGTTTAAAAGTATGACTAAGCTGTAAGTAGAACTGTTATTGATGTGAAAGAAATGAAGTGTCGTAAGTTATAGTAATTAACGTATTAAGAGGGGTAACTCAGTCTTAACATTCGAGCATATTTTTACCACTTGAGCGAGCGCAGCGAAGCAAGAGTGGTAATTTATGTGAGAAATGTTAAGACGGTTTCCCCTCGAAATGCGTTCATTAGTTTATTGTTCATTGAAATATTATACAGTGTTTAACATGATCACGTCTTCGAATGTTAAGATACATTTAACATGCATTGACTCATTTAACATGCATCCACTCGCGTCCTCGAATGTTAAGATAAATTTAACATGCATCCACTCCAGTCCGATTTTGATTTAGCAGTTTTTTAGTAATTATTATTGTTTCAAAATTATTGCCTCAATGAACAATAAACTAATGAACGCATTTCGAGGGGCAACCGTCTTAACATTTCTCACATAAATGACCACTCTTGCTTCGCTGCGCTCGCTCGAGTGGTAAAAATATGCTCGAATGTTAAGACTGGGTTACCCCTCTTAATACGTTAATTACTATTATTGTTCATCGAGGCAATAATTTTGAATCAATAATAATTACTAAAAACTGCTAAATCGAAATCGGACTACAATGAATATGTGTGATGTTGCTATAGTGAATGAATGTTAAAAGAGTGGATGCATGTTAAATGTATCTTAACATTCGGGGACGCGAGTGGATGCATGTTAAATGAGTGGATGCATGTTAAATGTAAATTAGCATTCGAGGACGCGATCATGTTAAACACTGTTTAACATTTGAATGAACAATAAAAAAATTAACACAATGTCAAAAATGTCAGATCGATGCTTGCATGCAATATTAGAACATTAAATTAACCAGATTCCCAAATGGCACTGGTCACGTGGTCTTTAATTATTTAAAGCGCGGCTAAACTGAACACTAGGTTTTAGTCTTAAATTAACGGGTGTTTCTGAAGCGTTCTTTATATGGTCATACACACATTTTTTTTACATTACACAAGCGTTTTTGTGCTTAGTACGCACAAAGCTTAAACTGCCGCTAACCTAAATTCATACTTAATAATAATAATAGTGAGGCACTAACACCCCATGAAGGAGCTTGCCCTGCATGGCGGAAGGTCAGAGCTTCCGTATCCTTTCTCTCACACCCGTCTGTCGGGTGTCAAATTCACGACATTTTACAATCCATATTTTCGAATTTGTCAAAATCCGAAAAGTGCATTTTTCCGAAATTAAGTAAGATTTCAATGAGGTCGCCAATGCGCGCGCAAAATTCTTCGTTGTTGTAAAAAGCGTGTTTTAACAAGAACGATTTTATTGTTATTTTAAATTTATTAATCGGTATCATTCGAATGCCCGGAGGTAATAAATTAAAAACTTCGGTGCATGGTATAATGGCCCGTTTCGGCTTTTATTGAGGCGCAGGTAATCAATGCAGATATTATTTTTATGTATGCTTAAATTTGGGGTAACCGCCGACGGTTAATTATTTTTTCAATTTTTTAAATATTTTTCAAAATTTCACATAGAAAGACTTAATATAAAAATTCAATTTTTTTATGTGAAGACTTTAAAGATTTATAACTGAAAAAAGTAATATAAAATGTTAATTACTTTTTTGATTTTTTATTATTTACCGAAAAGTAGTATGTTTGCATAATTTCTACGTTTTTTATTCAAGGCGCTTTTTAGGAGAAATATTTTCCAATTCTATTTACTATCTATTTAAATTTCTTCAAGAAACTCTAATCTAGCCGTGTTAATGAATTTCTGTTACAAAAATTCTGTAAATGTTCTTTTACAGTTGTCTAAATGAGATTTTTTAGAACATGTAATTGGACAAAGACAAGTCTCTTTATTTAGACAACTGTAAAAGAACTATTACAGGATTTTTGTTACAGCAATTCATTAACAGGGCTAGATTAAAGTTTCTAGAAGCCATTTAAATAGATATTAATTAGAATGGAAAAATATTCCACTTAAAAAACGCCTTGCATAGAAAACCTAAAAATTATGCAAACATACTACTTTTCGGTAAATAATAAAAAATCTAAAGAAGTAATTAACATTTTATATTATTTTTTCCAATTATAAGTCTTTCAAGTGTTCACATAAATGAATTTTAATATTAAGCCTTTGTATGTGAAATTTTGAAAACATTTAAAAAATTTAAAAATAATTTTTTAGCTAAAGTTAAATAATAGGTGGTTTCTGGCTTTGAGATTGTTCAGTTAGCTAAAAATAACACACTCTAAAAAAATTATTTATTATTTACCGAAAAGTATTATGTTTTCATAATTTTTACGTTTTTTATGCAAGGCGCTTTTTAGGAGAAATATTTTTCAATTATAATTAATATTTATTTAAATGGCTTTAAGAAAAGCTAATATACCATTGTTAATGAATTACTGGTACAAAAATCCTGTAAATTTTTCTTTATCCAATTAAATGTTCTAAAAAATTCCTTTAAATATTTAATTACCGCAAAATATAAACTACCAATTTGACAGTTTATATTAAAATAAAGTTAATCATGGCCCACTGGTAATGAATCTAAACGTTTGTATTGCAGTGTTAGGTGGGTTATATTACCTTTACTAGCTGCATTATATACAGTGTGTCCCCGGTTAGGTGAAACGACTAGTAAAATGTAAAAAATTCTCGATTTAAATTTTCATTACTTGGGCTTTAGCCCTCCTTGGTTAAAGGCAAATTTCTAACATAATTTCAGTTTGAAAAGTCAAGTATGCCTTGAAAATTTTTAAAAAATCTATTTTTCTGTAGATTAGCGCCCCTTTTATGTAGTAAATACTACAAAAAGTTATTAAGAAAAGTTGTTTAGAATCGTATCTTCCATGATTAATCGTTACGTATATTAAGTAACAAAGCCTCAGAAATCGTTACGTATATTAACGAATTAAAATCCTACCTCAAATTTGGACACCCATTATATATAAATGATTAACGAATTAAATTTTATTGATCAATTGGACGAGGGTGATGAACAAAATCTACATTTGAAACAAACATATACACCTGAAATCTATACTCACATAATCAAAACAGATCAAAATTTACAATTTAACAGAATACATTTAAATATTAGAAGCATGAAGAAAAACTTTGACGAATTAAGTATTTTACTCGAACGGCTTAGTATTATTAACATATACACTATCATTTTAACCGAAACATGGGAAATCGAAAATTTAAACAACTATGTAGTGGGATCGAGATTTTCTGTTTATCTATAGCAAGTTCTTCAAGTGAATTCATCTTTTTGTGCGTTTATCGTCCGCCTAATGCATCTGCAGATCAAGATTTGGAATTTTCTAAGAAAACAACTGAACTGGTATCTCGTTATAAAAAGTCAGACATTGTTTTACTTGGCGATTTTAATTTACCTAGGTTAAACACATCGATGGGGACAACCCCAAATACAAATACCGAAGCTTTATACCATGACTTGTTTGCCAACACATTTTTTTTTATTAATTAGATGCTAATTTACAACTAGCCCTAAGGCGAACGAGCAAATTTGATATAATACTTAATTACTAAACTAAAATTACATTGACATGTGGAGCCATTGGCGAGTCCCTGAGTATATACTAATATAACAAATTATTAATTAGCAAGGTCTCGCGTTTTGAGTCTTTTTAGTCTACGAATGTTGTTGTCATTGTCTAGCAAGTTTAGCACTAATACATTGGGGTGATTTGATATTCGATCGATATAGGTAGTTGTACTTCGTTTAACCTCATCTTTGATCCATGGAACTTTTAAGTCATCATGAAGTGATGTGTTGCTAATGTACCATTCTGCGTTGGCCATTGCGCGAAGAGTTTTACTTTGGAATCTTTGCAGAATATCAATGTTTGATGGGTTAGCACAGCCCCAAAGATTTATACCGTACGCCCACACTGGAACTAGAACTGATTTGTACAATAACACTTTATTTTCTAGCGATAATTTGGATTTTTTTCCTAGGAGCCAATACATCTTTTTCACCATAGCGTCCAGTTGTTTCCTCTTATTTGTAATATGGGTTTTCCATGTTAAGCGCCTGTCGAGGGTCATACCAAGGTATTTTACTTCCTGTTTGATGGGGATCTGTATACCATTTAAGGTTACTGGAGGAGCAGAGTTGTGTATTCGCCACCGGTGCAACCATTTTTGGATTAAGTCGAGATTACATTGTAGAGTTAACGAAGCATGTACTGGATCCTGATGAGAAGCTAATAACGCTGTATCGTCTGCGAAAGTGGCCATCATTGTGTTGTCGCTGCAAGGTAGGTCGCCTGTGAATATCTGGTATAGGGTAGGTCCCAGAACGCTGCCCTGAGGAACCCCTGCCCTTATTGGGTATAGTCCAGACAGACTTTCGCCGAATTTCACTTGATAGAACCTCTCATTTAGATATGATTTGAAGAGAAGGAAGTATTGGTGTGGAAAGGATCGTTTGATTTTGTAGAGTAGGCCGGGGTGCCAGACTCGGTCGAATGCCTGGCTGACATCAAGGAACACTGCCACACAATATCTTTGTTCTTCAAAGTCCTTTTCGATTACATCTACGACTCTGTGTATTTGTTCTAAGGCAGAGTGTTTTTGGCGAAACCCAAATTGATGTTGTCGAATAATATCTTCTTCAATCATTATGGGTGACATTCTCTTGAGTATTAATCTCTCTAGTACTTTTGACAGTATTGGTAAGAGCGTTATTGGCCCATACGAGGTAGTTTCATGTGCAGGTTTGCCAGGCTTCAATATTAATATTATTTGGCCGAATTTCCATAGTATTGGGAAGTACTGCAATCTCAAGACTGCATTGAAGATCTGCAGTATCCACATTATAGCCTTATGGGGTAGTTCCTTCAGTAGTTTGGCAGTAATTAGATCAAACCCGGGCGCTTTCTTATTGCCCAGATGTTTGATTTCAGTATTTATTTCTTCGGGGGTAAGGGAGTGGATTGGTGGGATTAATTGTGGTGCTTGGAGATAGTCTTCAATCTCTTGTTCCTCTTCGGGGGTAACAATTGAGGGATGCGGTTGAAATATGGTAGATAGGTGCTCTGCAAATAGTGTTGCTTTCTCAACCTCTGTTCTTGCCCAAGAGCGGTCTGCTTTTCTCATTGGTGGGATAGGAGTACGAGTGTTGTTAATAGACTTTGTTGCCTTCCAAAGCGTGTAGTTGCTATCAGCTGAAGGAGATAAGATGCTAACATATTCGTTAAAGGATTCGTTTTTCCACTCCCTTAGGGCTGTTTTTAATTCTCTAGTTTGCCTATTTAGGTTATTTTTGTCTATAGGATTTCTTGTTTGCTGCCAGATTCGCCTGGCTCTTCTTTTATCCTCGATTTTCGTTTTAATGTAGAGTGGATAGTTTTCAGTAACTCCTGAATTTTCCTGGGCAGGCGGGGTTGAGGCGTAGGCTGCATTTTGAATGTTTTTTGTTAGTAGGTCTACTGCAATGTCAATATCCTCTTCTGTTTTCAAGGAAGCCTTAATTTCTGTGGTGCCCGTTAGGTACTCTCTGAACAGGTCCCAGTTAGTGTGGTTGTTGTACAGGGAAGGCTTTTTCTGTTTTGTTATAATGGAGGTGCAGATTGTGACAATTATAGCCGAGTGGTCTGAAAGGAGGTCAAGAGACGTTTCTGCTTTGCAGTATCTTGGAGATAATGCTTTAGTAACAAAGAAGTCTACAGCATCAGGTACTTTATTTGGGTCAGACGGCCAGTATGTGGGTTCTCCGGTGCATATATAGTTATAGTTGTGAGCTAGTGCAACCTTGTGTAATTCGCCTCCTTTGGTGGTAGTTAACCTGGAGCCTCCGATTGGATTTCTGAGATCAGTAGTATATCGATTTTTTGCTCTTCTAAAAATAATTCCACTATAAGACGATGCTGTGCTAACCATTATTGGAGTTTGGTTACTAGCGTGGTGAGCAGATTTAGCATCATGCTGTTTTGGCTCATTAGTTGGTTAAACATAGATTCAAACTTAGACAAGAATTGTGACAGTGAGATATCGTTATTGTTGGTTGTTTGGGTTTGATTGTTGTTGTGGTCATTTGATACGATTTGTGAATAGCTAGGATCATTCACATTAGCAGTACATACACGTTGAGCAGTAATCGGTATATTAGGCTTCCTTATGCCTTGTGGTCCTGGTGCGGTTGCTGGCTTTCCTCTATTTAGCAGGAGCTGTTGATATATCTGGCAGCCCTTGTAGTTCGCGGGATGTGCTCCTTGACAAAGAGCGCATTTGGCAGGATCTTCTCTCTTTTTTTTGCAGGTGGTGGTGCTGTGCTCATCCACACACTTAACACACAAGTAGGGTTTGGTGCAGTAGCTTTTACTGTGACCATAGGACTGGCACCTGGTACACTGGATGATTGAATTTTTTTTTACGTGGCGGCTCGATCGTTATCATTTGATGGTTGATGTGTTTAATTTCATATGCTTTTTTGTTGTTTTCTACAGGGTCGAGATCAACGAAGAACATCGGCAGTGGCATTTTTGTTACTCGATGTCGTACATTAATGATGTTACGCACCTTGTGACCTTCCTTCTGAAAATTACTTTTTTTGTATTCGCTCCCCAAACTGGTTACTTTGGAAACTGTCTAGGATCCTCAAAATGGCCATTTAGAGGCCTTGTACTTAAAGTCGTCATGGCAACATTTTAGCGGACTCAAACATTAGTTGCCATGACGACTTTAAGTACAAGGCCTCTAAATGGCCATTTTGAGGATCCTAGACAGTTTCCAAAGTAACCAGTTTGGGGAACGAAAAATACATTTTTGCGCGGCCTCCTAATATAATGCCGCGTTAATGGTAATTGAAACTTCATATTATAATGTTTGGAGAGCTAATACAAAAAAAACGTTGTATGCAACACGTCCTCAAATGGCTTTAGAGGACTCATCTTCATATTACGGACTCGGCTGCGCTTCGCTCCGCCTCATCCGGAAACATTACGACTCGTCCCCTAAAGCCTTGCTTTGAGGACTAGTTACATAAACTACTATTGATTTCGTTCTTCTCGCTTGGCTTTTATACCGTTAAGACGTACCAATTGTCGTTCCAGTTCTCAAAAGTTCAAGTGATAACGCGTAATAACAACCTTAAGTTAAGTGGATGCAGCTTATCCGTATCGCGGTGGTCTCACTGATAGCGCTATCGGATAGCAGCAGTCCAGCTGCTGAGATTACACCTCATGTATTCCATTCACCATGCAACAGCCGGTACTTGGAATACAGCAATCATCACAAAACCCTGAACATCTGCAGTTCGCACCAATTAAATCCTGTGCACCACAAACTCAATATCCAAGTGACACAATGGCATTTCCACCCCCAACCAATGCGCCCTCACTCGTACCAGAAAATAGTCAAACCTATAATCCCCAAGTTACTGTCAACACACAACCAATGTTCGTTGAAGATTGCGACGAGGACACGACAGATAAACAACACGATTGGCAACATGTTAAAAAACGTAAGCGATTTATACGTACATCTGTAATAAATTCAAAAATAGAAAACCCGACTACAACCTCTAACAAACACAATGCGTTAGCTGACAATAATACCATTGCGCCAACGCAAGCAACTGAAGTAATTGTAGAAAAGAAAAATCCTAAACCTCCCCCCATATTTATATATGGCGTAACAAACTACGCTAAAATGATGGAAAACTTAACAAAAGTAATAGAAGTGGAGCAATTTTACACAAAAGCCCAATCAAACAATACCATTAAAATTAATACAAACACTCCTGACTCATACAGGAAACTAATCACACATCTCAGAGACGAAGGAATCGTTCACCACACCTACCAGCTCAAGGAAGACAGAGCCTATAGAGTGGTACTTAGAAACACAAATATAGAGCAGCTAATTACAGAACCGACTCGTTACCGAAACAATCAGATACCGTCATTGTTTGATCTGATTCTCACCAATGATTCTCAGCTTTTCACAGAAATTCAATATTTGTCTCCCATTGGTAAGTCTGACCATGTTGTCATTTCTACAAAACTTCAATTTTCACACAATTTAGCGACACAGAAGTTGGTAAACATAATGAAGACTGTTATAGATTATAATTGTTTAGATGAAGAACTAGCAAACCTTCCCTGGCAAACCCTATTGAGTGAGAAATCAGTCAACCAACAGTGGGAAACTTTATGCGACGTTATGAATAAATCAATCGCATCAAACTCACGTTCACGCTCCGTAAAATCAGTTCCTAGCAAGCATTGGATAAATGAAAACAAAATTTAAGATTTCAAAAAGAAAAAAAGCCTATGGCAAAGGTTTAAAAGGTCAAAATTGCAGACTAGACATTTTTCGAACTCTTTGTCCAACAAAATTTATAAATTGAGGCAGAGTTATGAAGATGATTTAGTTGTGAATGGTGACAATAAACAATTTTATAAGTATATTCGAAGTTCACTGAATTCTAAAGTATTAATACCATTAAGTATAAATGGATCAGGTGAACTTTGCGAAAATAATTTACAAGTAGGAAATTGTTCTCTGAATGTCATTTTTTGGCAGTGGTCTATTATATGTTTTTCGGACTTTTCCACTGTCTAGGGTGTAAATCACACAACGTTTCGGGAGTTTTGATCTACTCCGGTCTTCAAGTGTTCTTGGTTAGTCCTGAGAAGGACTGATATTATACGTTTTTCTACGTAAATTTGTGCCTCCCCCGGGGTTTGAACCCGTGACCGCTGATCGCTAGTTTGCCACTCTAACCACTAGGCCACCAGGGCGGTTATATATTTTAGTTGTAAACTTATATATATCTTACCGCTGTATGCGCAGTAGACTATTGTAATTCTCTGCGAAGTAGTGGCATCCAAATGGGCTTTAGTTCTGCGCTAGCATGGCTAATTGGTTCTACTGCCAGCGCTATGTATGTAGCTTCTTTCAGCTTCCTACTGAATCTGTTTTCCTCTTTAGCTACAATTGATGCGTTATCCCATTGTATGTGATGGTCTTCGTTCCAGACGTGTTCTGCGATCTTGGCTTTGATGGTTTCGCCCATTCTAACATTTTTGCGGTGTTCCGATAATCTCACTCGTAGGGGTCGTTGTGTTTCCTTTATGTATTGTCTTCCACACTCACACGGTACGCTGTAGATACAGCTCTTTGAACTCTGATCTTTGTTCTGAGGCTAGGTATGCGTCATCATGCCTCTTAGAGTTGTTGTGGACTTGAAGGCAGTTCTTATATTGAATCTGTTTTCGATTCTTCTCAGTTTGTCGGAAACTCCTCTGATGTATGGTATTATGGCCGTGGTTTTTGGCTCCGTTTTTTCATCCCCTGCCGGTGTTGTATTTCTGTCCATCTCTTTTAGCGTTTGGTTTAGAGTTCTTTTTGGGTAGCCATTAGCTTGCAGCATTTCTGTGATTATCTCAATTTCCCGTTTAAAGTCTTCTTCCTCCGAGCATATTATCTTGGCTCGGCTATATAGGCATCTCGCGAAGCCACGTTTCAGGCTATTGTGGTGGTTAGAATCGTAGTGTAGGTATTTCCCCGTATGGGTTGGTTTTCGATATACCTTTGTTCGTACCGTGTCACCATTCTTCTGGACTAGTACGTCTAGGTATGGGAGTTTGCCTTCCGATTCTATTTCCATCGTGAACTTAATTGATCGGGCTTGATTATTGAGATGTTCCAGGACGCCCTCCAGTGTCTCTCTTCCATGAGGCCATATTACGAACGTATCATCTACGTATCGCAGCCATAGACTAGGCTTGTTTTCATATTGAGGTATAGCTGGTTCTTCATGTAGATGTTACTGACTACTGGAGATAGTGGAGATCCCATGGCCACTCCGAACTCTTGTTGGTAGAACTGCTCGTTATATTCCTAATATATTTACCCCGACAAACGTAAATACAATTGATGAAATCCAGTTCACTCCAGCTGTTGTGCTCAAACATCTCCAAAATATCAATAAAGAAACATCGCCTGGTCCTGACGGTATTACTTTGTATTTCTTAAAAAATTGCTGCTCATCACTTTGTTTGCCCCTATCGATCATTATGACAAGCTCTTTTGTTGAAAATTCTCCACCAGGTATGTGGCGCATTGCTCATGTTACTGCAATTTACAAAAAAAAGGTAACAAGCTGGATGGCGAAAACTATAGACCCATTAGTTTGGTAAGTATCTACGCGAAGGTTATGGAATCCATTATAACGGAACATTTGACCAAATTTTTCATGGGAAGTGGCGTTGTCCCGGATGCTCAACATGGGTTTTTAAGTGGACGCTCGGTGATTACTAACTTATTAAGTTGTGTGAAAGATTGGACAAAATCCGTGGGCTCACGTGCCTCAGTAGACATTGTTTACCTCGACTTCTCCCGCGCATTTGATCGTGTTCCACACTACAGACTTATATCCAAACGAAGACACTTTGGAGTGCGGGGAAATCTTTTGAATTGGATTGAAGACTTTTTAAAAACCGTACGTTCAAAGTGAAAGTGGGTGACTGTTTTTCGAATTCCTTTCTTGTTGTCAGTGGCGTTACACAGGGATCTGTTCTCGGACCTTTTTGTTCCTTGTGTTCATGAGTAACCTGCCAACGTTAATTAAGACCACCTGTTTCTTTTACGCCGATGACACGAAAATATATGCAGATCCAAATACCTGTTATGACCAGCTGCAGGACGACCTGAATCGTATCTCCAAGTGGTGTAACGACTGGTTACTTCAGCTGAATACTGGTAAATGTGTTGTACTCCATGTGGGTAAGTCAAATCCGAATCTAGATTACGTGTTACATCAGCAGGTTTTGAGAGTGGTTCAGTTGTAAACTGATCTTGGAGTTACCGTAACTAGCTATTTGTCGTGGTACAGCCATATTAGTAAAATATGCAAGAAGGCAAATTTCGTTATGCAACTACTTCGAAAAGCATTCTCTCGGCAATCTCCACATACAACCAAGATTTTTTATACCACATACATCATACCAATTTTGGAATATGCAGGACCCGTGGGGTACCCGGTACTCCGTAGAGATGTGGAATTGTTGGAATCAACTCAACGAAGAGCAACAAGAATGTTCTACGGTACCAACCGTCCTTCTTACGAAGACAGACTTGCGATCATGCACCTAGGACATTTCGAGCAAAGGCGTCTTCGGGGAGACTTAATCATAAGTTACAGAATACTGAACAATTTGTTTTCTGTAAACATGGCGTCACTGTTCGTGTTGGATGCTGACGATGACTTCGAGGCCATATGTACAAGTTAGTGCACGAACAGTATCGCACCAGACAAAGACGACACTTTTTGCAGAACCGAATTTTTGACTCATGGAACAACCTGCCAAGTGATGTTGTAGACACTCAAACGGTCAACACGTTTAAAAACAGACTGGACGATATATTATAAGAACTTTTAGTTTAGTTTTAGTTTAGTTTAGTTTTTAGTTTTTTTTTTCCTTTTATGGGTTTGTTTTTAGTAGGTACAAGTGCACACTGTACACAAATGTTTCTTTGATAGTTATTATGTAATAAGCGTTTATAGAACTTGTCCTCAACTCTTCTCATATTCTTAATAATAATAATAATAATAATAATAATATTGAAGGTTATTAACTTGTTATTATTACCTGAGAAGCAAGAAAATGGAGATATGTTTTAGGAGGACGAGATATATATCATTCGACTCAGCTTGAAGAGTAGATTCCAAAAATATATAGAAACCGGAAATCGGATTTCTTTTCCGAGGTCGACTTCCGGTCAATTTTTTTTAACTTTTAACTTTTTCCTTTATAGCTCCTGCAGTTTTTGAGATATTTAGCTCAAATTTGGAATACAGGTTACGCTGCAGGGCTTACATCATTGAGCATATCAAATGGTTGTGAGAATCTACAGGGAGATATTTTTTCAGGGGTCATGCTTCCTTTTCTCCCCCTGAACTTTTTTGCGGTGCGCCGCTGTTAGATTCTAAAATACAAATTGAGTTTTCTGTTTTGTTTAGAATCTTTTTGTTTTCTTGCAGTTTTTTCATATCTGCAACCGTTATCGAGAAAAAAAAGTATAAAAACGATTTTCTGTAATTTGCTAGACGAATTTAAATTTTTAAAAACTGAGAAGCAAGAAAATGGAGATATATTTTAGGAGGACGAGATATATATCATTCGACTCAGCTTGAAGAGTAGATCCCAAAAATATATAGAAACCGGAAATCGGATTTCTTTTCCGAGGTCGACTTCCGGTCAATTTTTTTTTCATCTCGTGTTAAATTCTTAATGTCCAATTATTGGCTCCCCTAATTATTTTAGAGCTAAAGTGTAAATACATTTTTTGTAGAGAAAAAATACTGCATCTATTCATACTGTTGCTAACCATTTTTCATTTTCCATAATCGAAGGAATGCAAAAAATAAAACTAGCATTTTATTATTATTAACTGAGAAGCAAGAAAATGGAGATATATTTTATAAATGTTATCTATACGATCCACAAAAGTGAATCTTTGTCATTCTACGTGTAGTTAACCTACATGTTTTTTGTTGCGCGATGAGATAACATCGTCATACACTTGTAATAATTATTATAACGAATCTATGAGAAATCAAAACGACGGAATTGTTATATTTTACAAAGATAATTTAAATGTAAACATTAAAAGTGATAAATTAAATGAACTGACTTTAGAGCGAATCATTTTTAAAATAAACTCAATTGAATTTGGAATTACAGCCGTATATAGATCACGCGCCTCAAATGTTGATCATTTTTTAGTCGAGTTCAGTCAATATTTAAACAACATAAAAACAAATTAGTTAGAAATAATCTTAGGAGACTTTAGTATAAATACTATGCAACTAGAAAAAGCAGATGTCAGTGAATACTGCAATGTACTCGCCAACTATTCAAGATCCAACAAGGGTAACCGAGGCGACTGAGAGTTGCATAGACCATATCAATATTAAAACACCGCACCATTTAAAGATCAATTATTCAAGCGCCGTATTACTCTCCACAATTACTGATCATTACCCAAAAATTGTTAATTTCCAGCTTCCAGACACTTTAATAAAGCGACAAAAACCAAAGCAAACTACGAAGTAAACTACGAAAATTTAAATAATGAATTAAAATCTGAAAGGTGGGAAGATATATTGAACTGTCACGATTCAGAAATTGCAGCGACCCAGTTTGTAAGTCTCAAAATCTAATCATAACAAATACAACCGTTAATGAACTACCTCGGAAAAATTTTAAAATTAAAGATTATATCTGGCATTATAAAATCAATTAAACAAAGAAACAAACTAAAATCAGAAATTAAAAAATATAATGCCAATCAAATATTGATTAATGAATATAAAAATTATAGAAACAAACTTGTGAAAATTATTAAGGTAGCAAAAGCAACATATTTTAAAGATAAAGTAGAAAATAATAAGCTCGATATTAAAACCATTTACAGTATAATATCAGTAGCTTATATATAATAACACACGAAGATCAAATAGAAACAAATAAACAAAAAATTGCTAATATAATGAACACATTTTTTATTAACATTCGTGAAACACTGGCTAGTAAAATTACCAAAACAAAAAATGTTAATAGAAAATCAAAGAATTTCTCAATGTTTTTGTACCCAATAAAACAAAATTAATTAATAAGCACAATTAGTCAATTAAAAAAAAGCGCCCCTGGTCCTGATAAAATAACAACAAAACTTGTACCGGGTGGCCAATTAAGAAGAGCACTTGGCCCAATCTCGAAAAGTAATTATCGTAAAGACTTGGGGTAAAAAAATTTATGACTAAAGCGGCCAAGAGAAAATGCTGGAAATTATTTTTAAGTTTCTAGAATGGCCGCCAGGGGGCGTAATCGCATTCTTGAATTTTAAATCCCGTTTTTTGAGAAATATTCTTATATTACAGATAGCTAAAATGGACACCGTTTTAAAGCTGAGATAAATTCAATTCTTTTTTGTTAAATGCTTTTTGCTCTATCTTTTAAGGGAAAGTGGTGGGGGGTGTCCGAACATTTTCGCAAAGAAATGTCAATAACTTCAAAATGGCTGAACGGATTTTGTCAAACTTGGAGTCGTTGAAAAGGGCTTTTCTTAGGCTATCAACGCTGACTTGAGCGGATTGATTTAGATTGCTTGTGTCGCCGCTAGAGGGCGTTTTGCGACAACACTACAAATGAAATGGATTTTCTTAAAAAAATTAAATGCAACGATATCACTTTTATTTAACAAAAGATAGCCAGACGAGGGTCTAATACGCTAGTGAAAACCGCATTTCGATATTTGTTTCCTAACCTAAAATATCAGTAAAGGAAATTAAAACTCGAAATAATGTCGCATCTTTGGGAATATTTTCAGTATATCTGCCATTATTAAATCCTAATTATCGTTCTTTTAGCAAAACATGTATAAATTTACTGTTAAAATACCAACATTATATTTAAAATGTCAATAATAATTAATACTCATTCAATATGATTGAATATTGCCCTTCTGTCCACACGAAATTCGAAATTTTTAAAATGCAAGTGTGCTTTGGAAAACAAAATATAAAAATTATAAATTAAGTATGGCGTTACAGCTTGGGGTAGTTTAAATAAAACTCATTTACAAAATTTGCAAAGAATCCAAAACTATATACTTAAAATAATTTATAAAAAACAAAACTTTACCGAACATTAAAACTATATCAGGAAGCCGGATTACCGGATATTAGAACTCTATATATATTGCAAACTATTAATTATATGTATAAAAAGTCAGATATAAATGATATAAATCATGTATACCGCACCAGAAGTGTTAGTCATCATAAACTTAACATTGCAAAAACAAACAAATCGATTAGTCAAAAATCCATAACATATTTAGGACCAAAAATGTTTAACTCACTTCCAAAACAAATTCGTTCGATAACTAAATTTAAAAAATTTCAAGCTGACTAAAATTTGTATTTCAAAAAATTTACCTCTATTTAAAAAAAATATTTGATCAACGATAATGTTTTCCTTCATACAGAATCCAACCAAACAACTATGTACTCCCAAATCTAATAATATAACTAAACAGTTTTAAACAAAAACACACATCCTCTCTAAATCGATTCAAATAAATTAAATTCATCCAATTTTTAAGTTTTTTTTTGTTTGTTGTTTAGTTTCCTGTCGTAATTTCAATAAAACCTAAAAAAAAGTTGCCACAATACAGACTACATTATTTATTAGTTTAGTGCAGCAACTTCCTACATTGTATGTAAATTACTTAAAAAATAATTTAAGAATATTATACGAAGCATGTACAAAAAATGGGAAATAAATCTATTATTATTATTAGACATTTTGGACAAAAATAATACTTTCATTACTTAAAAAAAATCATCTCCAGTACAATGCTAAAAAATTATACATATTAAGTAAAAAAACGACTTCCGGCATTGGACCGCGTCATTATTGAGGTCGAAGAACTCAACGTTGAACCCACTTTCGTAAGGGGTTTCATCAGGAGAAAAAAAAAACAAAAGAGCACGGTAAAACGTACTAACCATGCCAGAGGCGAAACTCTGAACCGCGACGGCGCACAGTGGGAGGAAATAAAATTCTAACTGGCCAAAAATGATATGACATTGTTATTTGCATTTTTTAATCTGTAGAATTCTATTGTGAGATTTATTTAGCTCCAAATTTGACAGTTTTAAATTAAAATGACCAAATCTTCAATATTCTGAATTATGATATTAAGTATTTTGTTATAAAATATTCTAGTTAAAGTAATGTCAATTTTGGTCATTTCGGGTGATAATTGAATAAGAAACAGTGTCACATCTGTATATGGTGGTAAAGATTTAGATACCGATTTCTTAACTTGTTGAACAGATTTTTTTATTTTTTATTTTTTTAATATCCCCTGAAAAATAAAAATTCGCAACTGTAGTTTTTGCAAGTTTTTGCAGATAAAGTATACGCCATTTTATAAAACAGATGTGAATCCATAATATGAAAACAACAATTAAAATCTAATAGCCTCTAATAATTTTTTCGACGCTAATAAATTTAGTAAAAGTTTGAGATAACCTACTAGTTTTAAAATAAGGTGTTTTTGTTTTCGAAACAAAAGAATTAAGCATAAATATTATGTACCTTCTGTAGCTTCATTCATTTTCATAGAAACATGTTTAATAGTATAACTTCTATTTCATTAATAAATGTTAAATACGCTCAACACACCTATAAACATAAATCAGTGTTCCCACTTTGACAGTAACCTAGCGTTGGACGTATGCACAAATCATTTAGCTAACTTGATAACATCCTTCAGTAAGGGCCGGTTCTACAAACCAAGGATAAAGTTATCCAGGGAATAAATGCCCTAGAAACGATTGCTGTAACAAAGGAAACTATGACAATTATACCTTAGATAGCTTATTCTAGGTATATACTTGCATTGTAGAATCGGCCCTTAGTCATACAAAACGCATATAAATAGATTTTATTAAAAATGTATCTCGAGAATTTTTATATTTTTGGCCACTTGGAATCCTAATTCCTCCCACCCCTATGAATTCTCACCTCAATAACAACACAGTCCAATCCCGGGAGTCGTTTTTTACTTAATGACAATGACCGTGAAAGCCTCCGAAATCATCTTAATTACATATTTTATAAATTAAAACTGAAGTCGTATCGCATCCTCTGAAGGCATAAAGAAGGAGGATCGATTGAAAAAAAACAAAGATCTTGCAGTTGTTTCGTTGAAAATAATTTAGATTTTACCTTTCTCCTGCCAGGCTTCAAGAAATAAGTGTTACTATCTAGCGGTGCCAAAGCAATCAGTAGCACGACCAAGTCCACATCTTTCCCTATTACAGCGACAGTAGGATTAGTTGTTGCTCTCCCTAGCCCACATCTAATGATGGTAGCATCATCAGCATCATCTGTAGCGATCTTAGTTTTAATTCCTCTTGCAGCCATTTTCTGTGTGATTTAGCGAATAAGCCGGGTTTTATTATTTTCATTTGCCAGAAAATAATCTTGTTGAACGGTTACACTTATATTCTTATCAAAATTAATAACAACAGAAGCTTTCGTGGTGCCTCTTCACCTCTGTTTTGCTCACTTTGTGCTGTTAACATCTCCATAGCCATAAAAAAACACAGGGCAGTTTTCCCTATAATGATTGATAACATAGGCTACATACTGATCACAAATTGAATGAAACTTGCTTCCAACATTCAATTTTACTCGGTGAAGGAGAAAGCCCTCATCTATAACATTAATAGTCATTTTGAGGTTTATATTATTGTCGTATCACTTACTACTGGAGGTGCATCACAGAGAGAGCTCTCTAGACTTAGACTTCCTCATTTGTCCTTCATTGAATAGAGTCAATGGGAATGGGGGTAATTCGTAATATTATAACAGATCCGCAACATCCTCATCACTCTTTTTTGAAATGATGGTTTTTTGGAAGATCATTAGAGGATCAACACAGACTGACTCATTGTTTACTTTGGTAGCACAGGTCATACTGGCCAATGACACTACATTCTTTTTTTTTCGATTGCTTAATGTCAGAAAAATTACTTACAAGTATACTTCTCATTGTTTGGGTTCCAATTTGTAGAGCTTGGTAACAATTTATTTGGGAATTTCTAATGATACATGTCGACAATGACATTATCGAATCCGATTTAGGGAAAGGGGGATGGTTGAAGAACCACTCATAAACTTTAAGGCGGTCCTGCTCATCTCGATTTCTCCGTGATACACGGAAATGTACCTGCTATTTTCCACTTGAAAATACCAGGAAAATCCTCGTTTGACTAACTGATGGCAGCTGCTGCAGATGACCAGCAAACCCACTTTGCTAACACAGAATCACTGATTCCCCTTCCTCGTATCAGACCACCAGAGCTTTTTAAGGAGCGCATGAGAGTCTGTTCGATAACCAAATCTGACCAACCTCCTGCCATGAAGAGCCACTTCTATTTATGGCAAAGTATCCCTTCTCAACAAAGTGTTCTAGCATATCTGGATGGTTAGTCGTCAAAGCAGCATGTCTTGTACATAAAGATGCCCACATTTCGTGTATTGGAAGTGGCTACTTGCATGGAAGAAAGGGAACATTTGCTGAGCGCAGAGCAAGTGGCAAGTAACAATGAGTGGGGAAAAAAATTCTCGCAGACACCATTCTCCTGTTAGCGTCTTTCACACTACTTGACCTTGACGCCAATTTCACTACTTACCCAACGTATTGCTTTCATATTACAGTGTTGTTTGGGCATTAAATATTTTACTTTTACTAAATACTTTAATACTAGTTCACTATGTTCTACGATGTTGTCTTTTAAATACAAATAATTTAATGAGCATTTTTAAAACTATGTCATTCTTTATTCCCTCTAAATTAGAAACTATTAATCCTATAGAAATATCATGCAGGATCAAATTTGTAGGAAATTTTATGTAGTTTGATATTGCATAGAAAGAGTTTTTTCTTCTTCTTCTTCGCTAATCCTTATGCCCTTTCAGGCGTCGGATGTGGGGTTCCTTGTCCTGTATCCATTTCCTCCATTCTTTCCTGTCTCTTGCTAGGATTTTCATTTCCTCTACCGTCTTTCCTCTATCCATTCCAAATTCTCGGATTTGGTCCATCCATTTTCTTCTTGGTCTTCCCCTTTGCCCTTCCTTGGTTTTCCCATCTCCATTATTTTTCTTGTAATTCTGCCCGGTTGCATTCTTACTATATGCGCATACAGTTCAGTTGGTTCGCTTTTATTTTTCCATATTGGCTGTTGTTCTGTTATTTCTCTGATCATGTCGTTTCTTACCCTGTCCCATTTAGTTTTTCCAGAAATTTTCTAAGGTGTTTCATTTCTATAGCATTTACTTTGCTTTCGTCCTTTTTTTCGTCCAGTTTTCACAAGCGTTTGTAATTGTTGGTATCGTTATTACAATTATGTATGTTCTAAAACTCATAATTGTCGAAATATTTACGGAAAACCGATAAAAACGACATTTTGAACCCCCGCTCTTAGCACCCCCCCCCCCCACCCTCGGGGACTTTTAATATGTTGTAAAAGACACTCCCCCCCCCCCCAACAACTATACCAAATTTTAAAACTACACGATTTCTTTTTTCTAATCAGTGATATTTTGGCGTTTATTGCCTGGAGTAATTACTATATTTAGGTATTGGATAATAATAATGCTGATTTCTGTATTTTATAATAAATTATAAAATTCAAAACGCAGAATTCGCATCAGAATATAATTACCAAAGGTCACAACGCATATATTAATCTCCTCCTTTTTATCATATATTTTTTCTTATTTATTAATCCTTGTTTTTGTTTCAGGATTGCAACAAAAGGCAACGCGACTTGTGAACTCAGCAAGCATGTAATAAAAGAAACACCTGACCTTAAGCCCATCGGCACAAAAAGTGACGTAGATTACGACCTGTACATAAAGAAACTGGGTGCAAGCTGGTACTAAATAAGGAGCCTGGTAATAACAGTCTCCCAGCAGAAAAGCCCTTACCGTATAGCTATGATAGACCACAAAACAAACCCACTTCTTCCAACAGACCAAATGGTGGTTATGGAAATAATTATCAGTCCACCAGACCTTCCTACGGCCAAGATTACTACGGATCGCCCGATTCAAGTTTCATTTCAGACAGACCTTTCAAAGTGGTCTCTTCTCTCATAAGCATCGCATCAAATCCTAATCAACCTCCACGACCATCAACGCCCTCAGTTGAAAAACCGGAGAACTATGGAACATCTGGCTATGGAATGGGAAGACCTTATTATCCAAACCGTTTCGATAGGCCAGATTTTGATAGACGACCAGCGACTATGATTTTCGAGATGATCGTCCACCTTTTCGACCACCAGTTCTCAAACATCCCTACAATTACAAACCTGAATTTTATCCAGAACGGCCATCTTTTACATACAACGATCGTTTAGACTTTAATGGATATGATCAAGGACCGAGGCCCCACAGGCCTGGCAATATTGCTGACCGACCAATAGGTTCAGATGGCAGACGGACTACCCTCCTGATTTTTTACCAGCTCCTCCGTTGTCTAATTCTGATAATTACAATTCTCGACCAGTTCGACCTGGTGTTGTACGGAGCGACCTCTGGGTGATGAATATCGACCGAGACCGATACGACCTCCACACATACCAGAACGCCCTTTAGATAATTTCGACAACTATGATCACGGATCCAGGCCACAGCGACCCATGATGTTCCAGAAAAACCACTGGGTGAATACGGCGGTTATAGGACCACACAGACCAGATTTAATACCCGAACGGCCTTTGTATGAATCGCAAGGTGACAGGCCAAGGCCACCACGACCTTGAGCGCCTTTTGATGATTATGGTGGACCAAGCCTCCCCGTCCACACGATATACCAGATCGACCATCCAGTGGGGAATATGGTTCAAAGCCGCTTATACCGGAGAAAATACCAGAACGACCCTTATCTGATTCACAGACATATGACAGGCCAAAACCATTAAGACCTCATGACGTACCTGAGCGGCCTCTCGATAACTTTGACAGTTACCGTCCTGTTCAAAACCTCTTCGTCCGAATGATATACCAGAACGACCTCCCGGTAATGGATATGGTTCTAGACCTCATCGGCCAAATGCGATACCCAGAGCGACCTCCAAGTAACGGATATGGCTCTAGACCTAGTAGACCAGATGTGATACCAGAGCGTCCTCAATTACATGATTATGGACCAAGACCAATACGCCCCCATGACATACCTGACCGCCCTGGTGATGGCTATGGCTCTAAACCGGAAATACCTGAACGCCTTTAATTGATTATGGGTCCAGGCCGATACGTCCTCATGATGTTCCACAACGTCCTAGTTACAGTTCTGAGCCGCATCGCCCAAATGACATACCAGAACGACCTTCAAATAATGGATATGGTTCAGGGCCTCATCGACCGGATGTGGTATCAGATCGCCCTATGGATGTTTATAGGCCAAGGCCGATACGTCCTCAGGACGTGCCAGGACGTCCTAGTTATGGTGCTAAACCAAGTCGTCCAAACGACATACCAGAACGACCTTTCAATAATGGATATGGTTCACGGCCACATCGACCGGAAGTGGTACCAGATCGCCCTTCAGATGATTACATGTCGAGACCGCTACGTCCGCATGACGTACCCCAACGTCCTGATAATGGATATGGTTCTAACCCATATCGCCCTGATATGATACCCGAACGCCCTGAGCATGACTATGGACCTAGGCCATTACGTCCCTACGATATATCAGAACGCCCTGTAGAACATTATCACGATTATGACCAACAACCACATCGGCCATTTCGACCTGAACGTCCCCTAGATGATGGATATAGGCCCAGACCGATAAGACCTGATGATATTCCTGAACGACCCATAGATGATTTTGATGACTACAGGTCAGGTTCTCATAGACCGTTCGATATTCCTGATCAATCATTAAGTGATAGGTATGATAAATATGGATTTGGTCCCCATAGACCAAGTGATTTTGATAACTATGGCCAGGGATTAAGGCCGTTACGACCTTATGATGTATCAGAACGCCCAGGGAGGCCTTCGGATGGTTATTTCATGTATCAACATTGGCCGAAACCATTTCCACCCTCAGATTATCCAGGAAATTATGCACCCAATTTTTACGGGTTGGACGAACGCCTTGATTATGGAAACGAACAATTTCACATGAGACCTGTGGTCTACAACACGGATTTTAAGAGGCCAGTTTTCATTCCCGCAAGGTATCCGTATTCTGCTAACTCCAGCAACGGTCACGACAAACCTTCGGCTGAAAAAATAAACGAAATTCAAAACGGACTTGAAAACAATAGTTCCCGCTCGAACAATACAAACGCCCAAGTTTCGCCGGATCCCAAGCCCATCGTGACGCAAGTGGTGGGCCCATACGGACAAACCATAACGTCGATAATAACGGAGATAAAAGGGGGTAAGTGAATGTATTTTGCACATTAACAAGTCCGCCAAATAATAGCTATTTTTGTAATACAAGTGATGTATTTCGCGCTTACATCATAATTACGATAAGGATCTTTCCCGAGTTGCTGTTAACAATGACTATGTCTGGCTGAAGGTTGCAGTAGCCTACAACAATGGTCAGCCTGCTGGTGTGTTTACATGCATAACTAATTGACAAATCTTAAACCGGCACATTTCAAAGCTACGGTTTTGCGCTATAAAATAACACCAGCCCCTCCTATTCACGTTAGATCATTTGCTTGTTAGCGACGAAATATTCATAAATAAACGGAGCGAATTATATCTTTCGGTATCTTTCTTTACATCTCAGACTTATGAATTCATCCTCTGGTTTTACGAAGACGTATACGCCTACTGCGCCGCTATATTTCTTGCTCTTGTTGCAAACCAGTTCTTGTTATTATTAGATTCAGTGCTTATGAGAAAGATACCTACCTTTTAGGAGAGGACAAATCAAAGTAGTTTCCAGAAATGTTTTAGTTTTCGTGGAAACTAAGCATTAAACTAACTAGATTTAATCAGTTATGGTAATCAACTAATAGATAGATAGATATTAAATATAACTTACAATAGACAAAAAAAAAGAAACTAATATAAATTTATATCTTTATTACTAATTTGTAGTTACATTCAAAAGGGAAAAGATCGGCATTGCCGTTTTTCACTTTCACCTTAACATAAAAAAGCTTAATATATAAAATTATACAGTGTAATGTGCTACGACGATGTACTGTCTTGAATTTCGAACAATTGAGTTTACATTCGATAAAAATACTATCAATGAGTTAATGCACGAAAGAGAATAACTTGAAACTAAGTTTGCTTAATGCTATGCTTTTAATATGCGTATTTTTAAAATTTTACAAAAGTATGTCGGTAGCAAAATAACACTGAAAGAATGTAGCAAATCTCTCTGAAGACATACTAAAACATGTCAGCTGATATGTACAGAACTTTTTCAGCGTTCTTGCCGTCGCAACAACTATTTAGAGAAACACGTTAAGACGGCAAGAGCAAAAGAAGTGTTTATACATTTTTCAAATGCGCATCGAAAATGCATGCATGTATTAATTAGCGTCAATTAATGCTGCACACGACGATTTGTCTTCTACATTATGGATTATTTCTCACCACATAAAAAATTGCAAAATGTAGTTTGCATACAATTCCTGGCTAATGCATATTTAGTGTTTTTTAGGGGACGACAAACTAACCTTGCCCCAAGGGTCCTTGTTGCTATTGCTTATTATTAAGCATAATTTGTAATGCTTTAACTTGAAAACAAATGAAAATCGGATAATAACATTTGAGTTTTTTTGCATTATTTTCATGTGTATAATACACTCCTGGAGTTTGGCCCATTTCTCCCGACTTACCCTGTATAATGTGTTACATACTATACTTTTTCTACGACCACAAATTTGAACAATATAACATCATATTATATCATTAAGATTTTGAATTTTATGTTAGATTAAATTATGCTTGATAAACGTCAAAGTTGTCTGTTGAAAACTAACTTCATTTTAGTTTTGGCTGTGGCTAATAAAGCAAATACTGTCTGAACCTAACTTCAACCAGTGACTAAAACGTCGTTGCCAACTTCAGCCCGTGACTAAGGGGCTCGTTAGTCACAGGCATATATATAATACACATATATTGCTGGTAGGGCCTGGAAACTTCAGAAAACATTACGGCGCCGACATAGTTTCACTTAGAGTATAATGCGTCTCGTGCGCATGCGTGAGAACTCGAACTCCGCCTTTTTAAGCGAATTTTAAAGTTAACCACTTCCCCATTGGGCGGACGACGCCGCCGCGCTTGCGCACATCTCACCGTATACATGAAGGAGTTGGTTGTGTGTCTCACTTCATCGGCTAGTTTCCCACTTATAGCCGCTAGCAATATAGTAAGTATTAGATATATGGTCACAGGTAATGAAGGCGCGATTAAAATGTCACATAGCGACGTGTATGTTAGTATGTTATATGCCATTTTAGTTACAGGAGTATAAAAAGGTTTTTAAAGATAGATGGCAGCAGATTTTAGAGATATTTAATATCAGATTGGTTGCTACGATTTTAATATATTAACCTTACGTTAAGTTTTCGGCAGTTTTACAAACTGGTATATTTATTTAAAAATAGTTATTAATACAACGAGTACCTAAAGTGCTACTTTTTGCATGGGTGAGAAAGTGCAGGAAGTGCAAAAAGGGAGCTTTAGATACGAGATTTATACAGAGTGTCTCGCGAAGTTCTTCCGGCACTTAAGGAGCTTGTTTTTGAGATCATTTCAAGCAAAAAAGTTCATATGAACATGTATCCTATTCCCAGTGTTAGATTGGTCGAGATGGGCCACACAGTTGGCCGGCCAGATCTCCATATCTAAATCCCCTAGATTACAACATATGGGGTTGGATGAAGGTTTTTAAATAATTAGTCTGCAGTCATTTATTTTGTTATGTTTAATGTCATACAAATAAAAATTTTGAAATATAGGTCAATAAATACTGAGAATAGGACACATGTTCATATGAACTTTTTGCTTGAAATGATCTCAAGAACATGTGCCGGGAGAACTTCGCGAGACACCCTGTATATAATTTTTTGGACTACCCATATTTTTGCTTAAAGAGATTAAAAATCATAAACATAATTTCAAATTGAGAACTCACTAAAAATCATGTTAGGTGTGCTTTCATTGTTTTAAATTAAAAACGCACACAATTTCATAAACAGTTTTGACAGAAGTGTTCAATAAACTTTTTATTCAATTCTTACGGTTAAAGTTGTAGTTTAACTATTCATTTTAGAAGCATAAAATAGGGTTTTATATATTTATCTATGACTACTTAGATAAAAATTTACAGAAGTTGCAATTTACCAACCTTCATGCATTGAAAATTAATTTTGCTAATTTTCAAGTCTGGCATAAAATTTGAAAACATTGAAAAAAAGTTTTAAAATTGTTCACATCTGTATTATTATTATTGTTAATTATAAACCACGCGAAAGGTCACTGCAAAGTTCTACTGCATAGCAGCTCATTAATAAATAATACCTACTACAGTTTTGAACCTTCCCAGCATCTTGTACACTTTAATATTAATTTGCAATTAGATAAAGATGTTGCCTTCGATATTACATTCAATTTTTTTATATAACTTTAGAAGATGTATTGCTTATATGAGTCATTCTTATTATTACATTTATTAGCTGTTTTAAAGGAGTTCTGAAAATTACAAGCCATCCGATGGGTGGCTTCACATATTATTGTGCATATTTTATTTTGTTTACTCATGAATCGTGATTTAATAGCAAATATAAGAACTGGAGCAAAGATGCTGTTATCAGGAGGACGGGGCAGTGTAAAAACGGGATTAGATGTGAATAGACCTTTGAGTTGTTTAGTCGATATGTATCTTTAGTTTTGTGTTAATTGTTCAAAAGATATATTTTAAAAGGATTTGTGGTTTGGGGGAGCTTTTACATTGTCTAAACTAAGTAGCTTTGCATTTTCCGTACATATACATATGTATATGTATTTATATTTTTAAAGTCTCCATCCATTTTTTCTATTGCAATCCCGCATTAAGTTTTAATACAAACAGCTGACACTAACATCCCAACCCTACCAGTGGCCACTACCGTTCTGCGAACAAGTGCAGCGCGGCAATGATCTTAACCCACGTAATATTATTCATGTTAGAATAAAATACAATCCGACACGCTATTTACTATTTACTTGTAAATTTACAATTTCACCAAGGGCCAGAATAAAGAAAATCCCACATTTTCCTTAATTAAAAATTGAGAAAATAAGGTAATCCCCCTTTCACAACCGCATCCCGAACTCTATTAAAAAATACAATCGACCACTAGAAAGTCTCCAAACGGCGCATTTCGCACAAATATTAATTTTAAAGTTTTTGTGATAATTATAAAGGTTTTCCCCATTTTGCAACCGTCAAATCTACCTTCGCTGCAAAATTCCCACATCTCAAACTCTCTTAAAAAATAAAATTGACCAGTAGAAAGGCTCTAAACAGCGAATTTCGCACAAATATTAATTTTTAGGTTTTTTTATCATTATAACGTTTTCCCATTTTGCAACCCCCAAATCCACCTAACCCACAAAATACCCACATCCCAAATTATCTTAAAAAATAAAATCGACCAGTAGACAGTCTTGAAACAGCTCATTTCGCACAAATATTAATTTTAAAGTTTTTGTGGTAGACTTGCATTATTTAAAGAAGAGCATGTCACGTGGTCGGGGCAGTCTACTAAAACGCGTTTAGACGGGTAACTTGCTGACTTACGGGAGTTCGAACCGCTCTATTATCATTCCATTATCATACGTGGCAATGTAATCGTTATTTGACCCCAAACAAACCTGTGTTTGACCTGTCCGAACGTGGTTTAGTAAACTGCCCCGATTACGTGACATGCTCTTCTCTAAATAATGCAAGTCTAATTATAACGGTTTTACCCATTTTGCAACCGCCAAACTCACCTTGGGTGCAAAGCACATCCCGAATTATTTTAAAAAATAAAATCGACCAGTAGAAAGTCTCAAAACAGCGTATTTCACACAAATATTAATTTTAAAGTTTTTGTGATAATTATAACGTTTTCCCCATTTTGCAACCCCCAAAATTACTTTGACTGCAAAATTCCCACATCCCGAATTCTCTTAAAAAATAAAGTTGACCAGTAGAAAGGCTCTAAACAGCGAATTTCACACAAATATTACTTTTAAGGTTTTTCTGATCATTATAACGGTTTCCCTATTTTGCAAC
Source organism: Agriotes lineatus (assembly GCA_940337035.1). Lineage (NCBI taxonomy): Eukaryota > Metazoa > Arthropoda > Insecta > Coleoptera > Elateridae > Agriotes > Agriotes lineatus. The sequence continues at coordinate 141,830 of CALNHX010001086.1, forward strand.
TCCCAAATCCACCTGGGTCGCAAAATGCCCACATCCCGAATTATCTTAAAAAGTAAAATCGACCAGCAGAAAGTCTCCAAACAGCCCATTTTACACAAATACTAATTTTAAAGTTTTTGTGATAATTAAATTATAACGGTTTTCCCATTTTGCAACCCCCAAATCCACCTTGGCTGCAAAATTCCCCTATATCCAATTCTCTTAAAAAATACAATTAACGAGTAGAAAGCCTCCAAACAGCGATTTTCACACAAATATTGAGTTTAATGTTTTTTTTATCATTATAACGTTTTCCCCAATTTGTAACCCCCAAATCCACCTTGACTGCAAAATTCCCACATTCCTAATTCTCTTAAAAAATAAAATCGACCAGTAGAAAGTCTCAAAACAGCGTATTTCACACAAATATTAATTTTAAAGTTTTTATGATAATTATAACCGTTTCCCCATTTTGCAACCCGCAAATTGACCTTGACTGCAAAATTCCCGCATCCCGAATTTTCTTAAAAAATAAAATTGACCCGTAGAAAGGCTCTAAACAGCGAATTTCACACAAATATTAATTTTAAGGTTTTTCTGATAATTATAACGTTTTCCCCATTTTGCAACCCCCAAATCCACCTGGGCCGCAAAATGCCCACATCCCGAATTCGCTTAAAACAATAAAATCGACCAGTAGAAAGTCTCCAAACAGCCCATTTCACACAAATATTAATTTTGAAGTTTTTGTGATAATTATTACGGTTTTTCCATTTTGCAACCCGCAAATCCACTTTGGCTGCAAAATTCCCCTATACCAAATGCTCTTAAAAAATACAATTGACTGGTAGAAAGCCTCCAAACAGCGATTTTCACACAAATATTGATTTTAAGGTTTTTCTGATCATTATAACGTTTTCCTCATTTTGTAACCGCCAAATACACCTTGGCTGCAAAATTCCCACATTCCTAATTCTCTTAAAAAAAAATCCATCAGTAGAAAGTCTCAAAACAACGCATTTCACACAAATATTAATTTTAAAGTTTTTGTGATAATTATAACGGTTTTCCCATTTTGCAACCCCCAAATTCACCTTGACTGCAAAATTTCCACATCCCGAATTCTCTTAAAAAATCAAATTGACCACTAGAAATGCTCTAAACAGCGAATTTCACACAAATATTGATTTTAAGGATTTTCTGATAATTATAACGTTTTCCCCATTTTACAACCCCCAAATCCACCTGGGCCGCAAAATTCCCACATCCCGAATTTTCTTAAAAAATACAATTGGCGAGTAGAAAGCCTCCAAACAGCAATTTTCACACAAATATTGATTTTAAGGTTTGTCTGATCATTATAACGTTTTCCCTATTTTGTAACCGCCACATCCACCTTGACTGCAAAATTCATACATTCCTAATTCTCTTCAAAAATAAAATCCATCAGTAGAAAGTCTCAAAACAACGCATTTCACACAAATATTAATTTTAAAGTTTTTGTGATAATTATAACGGTTTTCCCATTTTGCAACCCCCAAATTCACCTTGACTGCAAAATTTCCACATCCCGAATTCTCTTAAAAAATCAAATTGACCACTAGAAAGGCTCTAAACAGCGAATTTCACACAAATATTAATTTTAAGGATTTTCTGATAATTATAACGTTTTCCCCATTTTACAACCCCCAAATCCACTGGGCCACAAAATTCCCACATCCCGAATTTTTTTAAAAAATACAATTGGCGAGTAGAAAGCCTCCAAACAGCGATTTTCACACAAATATTGATTTTAAGGTTTCTCTGATCATTATAACGTTTTCCCTATTTTGTAACTGCCAAATCCACCTTGGCTACAAAATTCTCCTATCCCAAATTCTCTTAAAAAATACAATTGACGAGTAGAAAGCCTCCAAACAGCGATTTTAACTCAAATATTGATTTTAAGGTTTTTGTGTTCATTATAACGTTTCCCCATTTTGTAACCGCCAAATCCACCTTGACTGCAAAATTCCCACATCCTGAATTTTCTTAAAAAATAAAATTGACCAGTAGAAAGGCTCTAAACAGCGAATTTCATACAAATATCAATATTAAGGTTTTTCTGATCATTATAACGTTTTCCCCAATTTTCAACCCCCAAATCCACCCGGGGCCACAAAATTCTCACATCCTGAATTTTTAATAAAAATACAATCGACCAGTAGAAAGTCTCCAAACAGCGAATTTCACACAAAAGTTAATTTTAACGTTTTTCTGATAATTATAACGTTTTCCTCATTTTGCAACCCCCACATCCGCATCTGCCGCCAAATTCCCACATCTCAAATTTTCTTAAAACATAAAATCGACCAGTAGAAATTATCCAAACAGGGCATTTCACACAAATATTAATTTTAATGTTTTTCAGATAATTATAACGTTTTCCCCATATTGCAACCCCCACATCCACCTTGGCTGCAAAATTCCCACATCCCAAATTCTCTTAAAAAATACAATTGACCAGTAGAAACCCTCCAAACAGCGCATTTCACACAAATATTAATTTTACAATTTTTCTGATAATTATAACGTTTTCCCCATTTTGCAACCCCTAATTCTACCTGAACCGCAAAATTCCTAAAAACCCACAAGTTCATTTACATACTGCTAAAACAAAATTCGACATTTTTTGCATTCCCCCTGTTTATGCGAACATCCAATTTGCTACAAATGCACCTCAGCTTTCTACCCCACTAACTTCGACCTCGTGCATCGCAAACCCCGAAAAGCCAGCCAGTACGATGAGCGTTGGTTTATCCTGTTTTCAACTAACCTCAACTCACATTTGGATCTTTCAAAAAGTATGCGATGTAACAGCACCGAACGGTTTCGTGTCCAAAAAATTTTTTCCACCCCCGTATTTTTGCCCCCTAGAATCTTACATTTTCACAACCTTTCCAGAAAGTTCGCCCTTAACGAGATTTTCAAAATGACACCAACAACATTCACCTGTAACACGTACAACTTGCAAAAATTGACGAAAACTGCGCATTTTCCAAACGTCACACAAATAGCTAGAAGAGCCCCGTACTAGCGTCACATCTCCAATTCGTTAAACATTTTCAATGTTAAAACTTATTATCAAATTTATTTGAGTTACGTAATGAATGCCATTGTCTAACTCAGGTAATGAAATAAGATCCATTAAGTAATGGCCTCTCCTGCTACTCTCCACGTACTTCTGTTCTGTGCAATGTGAAACCAGTGTTTTCCCTATAAATCTTTGATATCATCTAGCCATCGTCGATGCGGTCTGCCCACACTTCGTTTCTCTAGGCCTCCAGTGTACTAATTTTGGTAGCCACTGCCAAACAGCACGATGCCATCCTCATAGTGTAGGTGACTCAGGTAGCAACCGCCTATTTTAATACATTTGTTTTCCCATCTCAGATGTTTTTGATGAGGACTGAGTATCTTGAGTCAATTCTACAGTTATCTATTCCTTTTAGGAGTGCCCATGTTTCAACCGTATCAAAGGCCTTTTGAAAATCAATAAATGCCAGATGGATTTTTTTTCAAAAATTACAAATTTTACAAAAACGGTACAAAATAGATTGTTAGTTCAAAAGACAACTTTTTTCTAGAATTTTAAGCTGAATTCAAAAATGTAATAATATACCGGGTGTTCTATTTAAAATAGGAGTTAATAAAAAAAATAGAAAAAAAACCAAAGAAACCCATTTTAGAAGTATTCAACTGGAAAATCACCTATCTTACATCAATACACATTAAAAATTTTATAAAAATGTAAAGTTTAAAAAAAATCGTTAGAGCCGTTTTTGAAAAAATCGAAAAAAACTGAAAAATCACAAGAGCAAAAACCTACTTCCGGTTATGCAATTTTCTTCAAAAGCTTGCTGTCGTATCTACATAGTACACAAAACTTATATATGAAGTTTCAACGCCATACCTCTTTTCGTTTTTGAGATATTCTGTTCACAGACACACAGACACACAGACAGACAGACAGACACACAGACAGACCACTGAAAAAAAAATGTTTTTTTGGGATCAGGGGACTCTAAAACGTGAAGATCTGTTGAAAAATCAATTTTGAATTTTTGGGGTGAATCCAATACTTACGTAAAAGGAAGTAAAAAACGTACAAAGCGATAAATATTGATTGCATATTACACTTTAATAAATTTATTCTTGAGGAGGTTACTTCTGCTGATGTTTTAGTAGTTACTTCTAATTTGAGGCAGTCGAAATAAAATGTTGTACAATATATGTGTGATAATGTATCATTAATATACTTGTGTGCTTTCAGAACTCGTGTTACGCACTCGTTTGCAACTTGCACACACGTATACTAATGATGCACTATCCTACTTGTATAGTAAATAACTATTATCTACTCCAGTGGGATAAGTAACTCATTACGTCACTCATTTGACACTATTTCCGTTAGGTAATGAAGCTCATTACACCACTCAGTTATGCAATGGCTTCATTACCTAACCGAGTGGTGTAATGAGCTTCATTACCTAACTGAAATAGTGTCAAATGAATGACATAATGACATTTGCCTACTAAAATATTTTTGAAAATGACAGATCTGACGTTTCTCTTAATGCACTTGTCTCAATTTTGGGCAGTTGTAGATAACATTTTGTACAATACATATGTGATAATGATAGTGCATCATTAATATACTTGTGTGATTATATATAACTCATGCTACGCACTCGTTTGTAACTTACACACACGTATATTAATGATGATCTTATCCCACTTGTATAGTAAATAACTATTATAAATTCCAACGAGTTTTCGACCGAAAAATTATTTTGAGGTTTTGGCAATTTTCTAAATTCATTTCTTAGCCATTTAGGTAAGAGGTAAGTCAGAGAGTTAACACAAGAAACAATAGGTCTCACTTTTTTATGTGGTTTATGTATCTTAGGTAAACAATACATTTTTGGCATTTATGGATTAGAAAGAGTCAGCTTATATCATTCTAAGGGCTGGAGTAATAAGTGTGGGACAGAATTTCATCGCATCCTGCGTTTTAACAATCATGCTCTTTAGGGGATGGGAGTCTTTTCAATTTTTTAGGGTCCATTGTTAATCAATGTACAGTCCTATACAAAAATGTGTTGTACAGATACAGTTGTAAGTTTAGTGTTGGTTGTGTTATTATTTAATAACGAAGAAAGATACATATATGCATACATACAAAGAAAGAGACCACCGATTTTATGGTATAGATTTTCACTTGTGATTTGGTGAAGAGCGTATCTTCGGGCAAATTTGTCGTGTTAGTTTCTTTCCAAGGCTATTGAAAATGACAGCTTAGCTGTGGAAATACGTATTTAGCGGTTGTTAAATATTTCAGTGTGGTTAGGGGTTTTCAACGAATCGTGTCAGATCAGATTCAAACCACAGGCTCCAGCAGCGTTTTAGTATGAAAGTAATTTATAATTCAGAGGATTGTGCTATGAGTGAATGTTTAGCTAATTTCCCGAATGCTATAATCATCTATTATAAACGAATTTCATATATGAGTACTCTTTTGTCGAATAGCATTAAAATAATTTCTAATACATTTTTTTTTTGCTAAAATAATTCTTTAAAAGCAATTTTGTGTCTACAAAACTAGTCTATACAAAACTATGACGTATGATGATTTATAAAAAAATTGGGCAAAATGAAAAATTGTCATGAAGATTTCATAATAAATCGTGGAAAAGGTGTGTTTAAAACAGAATGCAGTGGAAAGAAATTGGGGAATCCTACATCCAAAAATTGATGGACGAAGGCTAAAAGAAGAAGCAGAAGAAGAAGGAGAAGGCAAGGCAAAAATGGAGAGACGACATACGTACAGCAGTAGGAAAAACTTGAATGGGACTTAGCTATGGACCGTAAGACATGGCGTGTTTTTGAAGACGCGTATATCTCAAGATGGACTAGTAAACGTTGAATATGGTTATGATGATGATGATTACTATTATACAGTGCTTTCGTAAAGTAGTGGATAACTTCGTTAAACATTCAAGGAATAACTTTTGGAAAGAAACGCTGGGACGGTCGATTTTTATTTTTATTTGCTCATTTTTTCAAATATAATCTATACATAATTACAGTGTGACTCGCGTAGGAGGTATGACGTCATCGATGTTTTTTTAAATGGCAACCCCGTTTTTATTACGGAATTAGAAAGAACACATTTTTTTACTTATGTTAAGCTGATTTTTGCGTATAGGTCACATGACCAAAACTTAAGAAAAACAATTTTAAAATTGCAAAATACTAAATTTAATTTTAGGAAGTATGATTTTACGTTTTTATCAATGACGCCAATCGATAAAAAACATGTCGGTCGTCTTGGCTACTGCCAGGCATACAACGGTGCATAATTTGAACATTTAATTTAGTTGCTTTTGAAGTTATTGCAATTAAATTTAGTATTTTGCAATTTTAAATTTTTTTCTTAATTTTTGATCATGTGACCTATACACAAAAATCAGCTTAGCGCAAGTAAAAAATGCGTTCTTTCAAATTCCGCAATAAAAATGTGGGTTGCTATTTAAAAAAGACATCGATGACGTCATACCTCCTACGCGGGTCACCCTGTATGTATAGATTTTATTTGAAAAAATGCGCAAATAAAAATAAAAATCGACGGGTCCCAGCGTTTTATCCAAAGTTATTCTTTGATTTTTAACGAATTTATCCAGTACTTTACGAAAGCACTGTATATGTTACAGTTAAAATCTAAATTTAGTTAAAACCCGAATTTACTAGTCAAAACTGGTTCCAATAAGGCACTTTCGTCAATACTAGTTTTAGCTAGTCAAAACTAAAATTACCTGCATATTGTTAATGGAAACTAATACTAACAGATAAAAACCAGTTAGGTTAGATTAGGTTACGTTAGGTTAAGTTGAGTTAGATTAGATTTCCGGCGGGGATACCTGTAACCCCAACGGGGCGCGTTTCCAGGTGGCGGATAAGGAAACCCAAACCGGCTTGCCCGAAGGGTCGGGGAGTTGAGCACCTCCCGTGGATCAACAGAACTGCACGAAGAGAAAAAACCTTCTTAAAAGGTTACTCAAGGGTTCACGCTTGTGAGTACGGGAAGGGTTAACTTCCGAGGCGCCCTAGCCGGACCTGCACCTTTCTTCGGGTAGTCTTGGGTCACGTTCTTTCTCTTTAAACTTTCCTATCTGGTCTCCTTTGACCGACTGTTGTTCTCTTCCGGCCCGGATGCTATTAGAGTATCCTACTACAACTGCCATGAAGTGACTTATGATCTTGGAAACGAATGGAAGTGTCTTGTATATCACTCCTCTGGTAGGTTATAGCGGCACCCTACCTTGCATCCAGCCGTAGGTCAGTACACTTTCTAGAACTGCCTGGAAGAGGATGGGCTGTTCTGTCCGCACCGGCGCGAACCCCGCTGAGTGGTAATGTAGAGGCCCTTCTCAGGAGAATCCCACAGTTTTTACGCTAGTATAGGGCTGCCATGAAATCAGTAAAAGAATTTACGGTGCAGGTTGTCAGGTCATTTTGGTATTTTAATTAGCCACCTAGGCTTTAGGGCAGCGTGCCCGTATGCTAAACCCTTTTAGTTAATTATTTGGCTTCATCGCCTAATTCCATAATAATGATTTTGCACATATTTGGCCCCAAACGCAGTATTTCTCGTCAGTTGGAGCACCCCTTTGCTGGTACTTTGGCAGCCGGGTGTTATCGCTCGCAAGAATTCCGAACCTTCTAGAAATCACGCCGTTGAGGCGACTGCGAGGCTTCGTGCTATCTTTGTCACCGGCACTTATTTGTTTCATCTTATCGCCTCACGTTTGGCTGCCGAGATACAGTCACGTGGGGACGCGACCGATGTGTCATGTTGCAGCGCTTCCCTCTGGGCAGTTGATCGCAGCCCGTTGCAGAAAGCGTTCGTTTGGTGGTTGTGTTATCCAGGCGGCGTCCTTTGGCCCCTTAGGTGCCCGAGGACGCCTGCCGCTGTTGATTAATATTGTTGCCGTGGAGGCCCCCTTTGGTGTTGCCCGTTTCGAGGTGTTGCAGCGAGCGCTGCGAGAATTGTTTCACCTTCGAGAGGTGTCGTGGTTGTGCGAGCTCCGAATTGTTTCGGCGTAGCGTGGGTGCATCTTGAGTCCAGTTTCTGCTCCCATAAGTAAGGGGTCGTCCCCTTCATCTCGACATTCGAGGATCTGTCCCGCAGAACGTAAGTGGCCCATTTTCGTCGTCAAGTTGTACGTGTCCTGACGCGTCGCACGTCGCCATTATGGCGGATACCGACTCATCACTATAACCGTCGAATATCGAATGTACCTGCCACCTAAGACTGCAGCCTGTCGCAACTCAACTGTACCAGGCTTCCCGACCGCCTACGTATTAAGGTATGTGTCTTTAAACTGATTACCGTTGTGAACGCGAGTGTTCCTGTCTCGCGGGGAGCATCCCGTGTGCGAGTTGTTTTGGAACGCCGCGAGCGAGCCCGTCACGTCTCTTGTGCCTACAGGCACTGTCGTCATATTGGCCCGCATTTCCAAATTACAGACTGTCTATTTTACAAGGGCTTGCGTTACTGTATGTTGCATAAGGCGTCGGGCCCACATGCTGTGCGTTCATTTCAAATTACCGATTTTCTATTTACAAGGGCTTGCATTACTGTATGTTGCATAAGGCTTCGCGCCCACATGCTGTGCGTTCATTCTAAATTACAGACTGTCTATTTTACAAGGGCTTGCATTACTGTATGTTGCATAAGGCGTCGCCCCCACATGCTGTGCGTTCATTCCAAATTACAGACTGTCTATGTTACAAGTGCTACCTTGTTCATTACTGTACGTTGCATAAGGCTTCGCGCTCACATGCTGCGCATTCATTTCGAATTTTAGGCTGTATCTTTGCACGAGCTTGCGCCTAGTGCTACCTTGTTTATTCTGTACATCTGTCGCTAGGTTTAGAGCGTGCGCCAGCTGGTGTTTTCTTAGATATAATATATATATATATATATATATATATATATATATATATAGGGCGACGCACTCCGCTGCCCCATTGTAACCCGTGATCCAATATATGACTTGTTAATTAAGGGAACTATTGTTTTGTTTCGACTTGTGCATGTTCTGTTTCAGATAAGCGCCCCTTCAGTGTAATGATTATTGTGCGACGGGACGAGGGAGCCTTGAGCGTACAGGTGGGTGAGACAGCTGCGTAGTCGCGGCCGGATTGGCACCTAATTACAATCTTTGCATAAGGCAATCCCGAAATTGTTATTTGAACTTGCAACTCTTGAGTAATCCTATCGATGGATTATCGTGAATGCTTCGCCCCGTCTAACCGCCCAGGCCCGGTTAGTCGGGTTAAGACAGGCTTGGTGGCGCCCTCATTATTTTACCGTTAGTTACCGACCCTCTGGCCGTTACCCTCAGATAATCTCGTTAAAGGACCCGCCCATCTCCACTGAAAGTCTAGCTCGGCCTAACTTGTTGCAACGTGGGTGGCGGCCTAGGAGATATTTTGTCCCGATTTCGTCAGTTACGGCCCGCGCCGGCCGTTTCGTTATTGTATGAGCCGGTGCGGTGTCGTAAAGTCAGTTTAAGACCGTAACAAGGTTATCGGAACCGCAGTACCTGTCGGGACCGGGAGTGTCGGTGCAGGCTCTCCCCGGCCGTTAGCCAGGTACTGTCCAATGAATATGGAAGAAGCTGTGTTGGAAAACCACGGTATCCCAAGGAGTTACTGGAAAAACAAACTACAACAGGTAACCAATATTACTAGACCAAGCAGTTCGCCATGGTAGTGATACCGAAATCCGCTACAAAGCCCTATTTGGGAGGAAGGACAAAATTGTGAGAACACCACCAGAGTCCAAGTGTGCAATCGGATATATGAATGAAGAGTCTACTGAACGTAGAAAAGAAAATACAAACACAGTGGATATCACAGGAATAATAGAAAGTTCCCCAGAAGAAGACATGAGAAATGAGAACAGAAGAAGAACTGGTGCACACATTCCTAAAAAAAATAAAGAAAAAATAAAAGAGGGTGGCAATATATAACTACAGGAAACTATTTACCGACTATATATAATCTGCAATATAAAAGTTTGCATTCTTAGTAAAAGAAAAACCTAAAACCAAAAAAGAAATAAAGGCGTCAACAGCAAAACTAAGACAGCATGCAGAAGGATTAAACTAAAAAAAATTCCAAAGCTGTTTAAAAATAGTAATTTATTATACAAGACGATAAAGTTAAATTTTATCCACGAGTGAATCGTTTAACGTCGAGACGAAGTCTATAGCAAGAACTTTAACAATTTCAAAAGAAAATAATGACAGTCAATCACATTTCAAAATGTCAGTAGCTAGATTGGGTTGCGACGATAATACGAAGCTGTCATGTTTAATTTAAACAAAAGTTAGAAAATTAAATTACTTTATCTATCCTTGATGTTAAAGTGCTACTTTATCTACCCTTGCTGTTAAAGTAAAACTTGGCCTTTTGTTTTGAGTTGATAAAAGCACACTTTAACATGTGCTATAGAAAAAAAAATACTTAATTAGGATATACAAAATACTTGAGCCGAACTTAAACTAGAAAAACTGCAGAAACTAAACCTGCTGCTAATACAGAAATGCAGGCTAGAGCTACCACAGCAGAAGTAGAACATCCTCGGCAGTGTTCGTTTTGTGTATATCTTTAATAAACAGTGTCTTTGTAGTTCTGATTATTTTTGTGAAGTTACTATGCCGTTCATTCTTTCTTCGACTTGCTTCATAATGGCTTTTCTTGATTCTATACGTCTCCTATTGTAGTAATCTTCATGTAGCCATCCGTTGGTGCTTCAGTTCCGTGTCTCTGGTGCATATTAGCATATGTTTTCTTTTTCTGCTGCATTCGTCATTGACCACGTATATTTTCCTTGTTTGTACTTTCCCAAGCCTTCTGATGTTGCGGTTGTTATAAACTAGAGTTTTTTGTTTTTGTTGGTTGACATGTCCTTTACTCTGTGGCTTATATAACAGTCATCTGATGATGTTATTGACGAACTTCTCAACTACATCTACCATTTTAGTATAACTATGTTAAACTTGCAGTAAGTATGTGATCTATTTGAATGGCAATGTGCATCTGAGGTCTGTAGTGATATACGATTAAGTGATATTAAAAACGGTACATGACTCAACAACTTATTTTTACATCTTTCTAGAAGTGGACTTCTGTTACATCCGTTAAAATTAACAAGTTCCTGTAAAAGGTCTTCGGATTGGCCTCTAAAAACTAGGTCCGGTGAGCACAATGGTGACTAAGGCGCAAACAATAATTGCATAATTTTGCGAAGCCATTAAATTGTACCTCCAAGTTCACGTTCGTTGTTAGGAAACGCCGTTTAATTATCATTTCGGGATAACATTAAGCGAGTGCATATTCATGTGTGTAATTCAGTCAGCCTTCTCCGGCCCGCAACCAGCGTGAAATGACACTAAGTGTGAGGCAAATTGCTAAAATCGCCCGCTCAAATTGGTTTGCAGTTAGCCTTCCATCATAGTGGAAACAAAGATTCAGATTATGCTCAAGGTAGCCTGAGCTCATCGCGGACCAAATTGGCCGATTATCTTGGATATCCTTTTGCAGCATCGATCATTTTTTTCTTCCGTTGCTGCTGTGTGTTTGCTAAAATTTGACCAACAACTCCATGTCATTGTCCCGGGGAACACTAAAAATAACGTTATATCGGTATTGTTTGGGATTGGTATTGTTCGGTGTGATCGATGCAAAATACTAGGCCATATGCAAATGCCGGCTTGTGCAACTAACTGTTATTCTGTCAGTCTCCAGAATTAAATGTTTATCTTAAATCCACGGATCTGCAAAGTGTTACGACAGTTCTAGCAGGGCGTTACGTAACGTTTAATTAATAAAACAAGAACAGCCTCTAGGAGGTAATTAATTTGAGTTCCGCGGCTCATCTCGAACTAATGCAACAATTTCTTGATCATCACGCGTCTGCCTATTTTAATTCGTGCCGTTTCAATGCGAGGATATTATTAAAGGATTCTTGCAATGCACATAACCATGAATGACGCTCAATTATGTTGTGTAGGAGGCACGCGATGCTCACCATGAGTAGCTTTTACATAATTCGGTAACAAATGTGCAGTCAATTTGGTGTAAAACATTGAGTCGGGTAAAACAATGCTTGCCCAAAATAAAATTAGGCGTGTAATCCAGATTGCGACTTCTTAACATTAAATTAATTACGAGGAATATAGGTACGTTGCGTGTTGAAGTAAAATTGCTCTGAGCAGACCTTGATCAATGTGCAGCATCTATTATATAGTTCCGGTAGAAACAGGCGAAGCTGAAACTATTGCGCACTTCGGTCAAAGCAGTTTTACTGTTTGTTATAATAACAATAATAAAGATTTTTTATCGACGAATCTAATATGAAAAAAAGAGGATATAAATCTCTAGTTCTTAAATAAAGACCAAGCAGACGCAAATGGCGGAACTAACTCACATGATAGAAGAAAATATATATGCATAAGAAACAAATGAATAACATATAAGCCTAAAAAAGATCAAAATTGCGATAAAATAAAGAAAAATAATAAGAGCGCTAGTGAAAATAGTACAGTAATATAACTAATCAAACATTTCTTTAAAAGTATAGACACAGAAAAACATTTCGACAAGTAAGCAGTAATTGTTTGGATTCCTGTGTAGAAAAATAAGAGAAGTTTTTCACACACCATGAAGAGATTGTTTCACTAAATAGCACCTACGCAATTTCTCTTGCTCTTTGAAGAGAAAAGTAATGATTATAAACTTGCTTATATTAAAGTTGTAGGTACGAAAGTAGACACATTACTAAAATACCTTTGATTATACAGGATTGCTCAAAAAGACGTGGCGAACCAAACTTTTTTAATCGAATGCCCATATTTAGGAAGCTTAAAAGTTTGGTATTGAAACACTAATCATTTTGACATAATGTTGTGTGTATCTGAAGTTAATTTTTTTGAGAAATATTAACGATTTTCTTCAGAAAATGCTAAACTTCAGGCGGCTGCTGTAAGTAACAAAAAACAATTGACTGAAAGAACACGGTAACAGAAACTTATGTTTTTTCAAGGTACCTTTTGAGTGTGAAATATTACCTCTTGATAGTACTGTTATAGAAGGTGCTCAAAATTAGTTCATTCATTATCTATAGCTTCTTTAACCTTTTGGTGTCTAGGTTACCGCCAGATTTGAACCCATGTCCACCCGGTTACTAAGCAGATTGCTAACCTACTCAAGAACCCAAGTGGCTTCTCAAAATTAGTAAAATTAATCATTTATTTAAATGGACCACCCTATATATTTTTGTATTTTTAAAATGCCATTTAATGCGATTTCTTTTAACATTGTACTTCGCACAACTAAATTGAATTGTTTTTCAGATATGTGAGTTTAAACTTAAAAAACAATTTCAGTCCCTTACAATGCTTTATTTAAAAAGATAACAAACAAATGCCGTTAAAATGCTGTTTTAAACACACTCTGAAAATACCACCATATAGCACCGGGTTTATAAAATAAAAATCCAGGTATTGCCTACATATGAAATAACAAACACGAAGATCGGAAAAAATCATGAGTAAATTAAATTTGAAAAATAGTTAAATTTGGGGATATGACATGAGATATCAGAAGAAAGCATATTACTAGTCAAAAATGCAGATATACGTAAGGTGTTCTATTTAAAACATTGAAATGGTTGAATTTTCAAATTTTGAGCACTCTGTATGGCTTTAATGTAATAATATGAAAGGTCTAAGGTGACTTGATGTCCATTTGACGTGTTTGATCTTTTCAGGATACGGACAGATTGTTGTCCCCTCTCACTCTAAAGTCCATTTAAAAAAATCTAAACTATTATATTTGCAAGCATTGAACATTCTGTATAGCTTTACTACCCAGAGAACATAAGAAGAAATATCTGAACATACCTAACAACGTAATTAGATATATTCTTCTCTAGTTTGACATATAAAGTATCACTTTTCCAAATTTAGTGAAATTTCTAAACGTCACGCTTTTCGCAGCGAGTTATGTAATCCACATATTTCACGACTAGTGATGAAATATTCATTTTAAATCACACTGACATGCGAAAAATCAAAAGGGTACCTACTTGATTTTTAATATAATGACATTTATTTGACATGGAATTTATAATTATAGCGGTTTAAAGTTCAAAGAAGCATTTTTACCAAAATTTAAAAAAAAATCGGAATCTCGCTTTGCTCGTCTCGCAAAATCTCGCGGGGTACCTACACAAAATGAGGCATTTCATAATTGATTTTATAAATAGCTATTGTGTATTCTCTATTGGTTTTTTCATTTGATTTTCTTTGATAGTAGAATTAGTTTACCCATGCATTTCTTGTTCTTTTTTGTATTTATTATTTCTTGTAATAACAATGATTGGATTTTTATTTTCTAAACCTGGTTTTATGTTATATAGGAGAGTTCAACTGTTTAAATTAGTATATCATTGGTGCTTCTGTGTAATCCATTTAGATAAAGTACCGTGAACGGCTTAAATTGTTTCTATATTCAAACGGGAAATCTGAAAACGATTGAATTTGGGAAGATGAAGCAAGATATAAGAAGAAAGCTCAGTAAGGGAGCTTTTTAAAAATATCTAGTGTTCTATTGAAAAAAATCCAAAGTAATTAATTTTGCAAATTTAACACAGAGTCACTATTTTATACTCAAACTGTAATTGATAAAAAACATACTTTTTATTCAATCAACTGTTTTCTGTTAATTCTGTAGCTGCCTAAAATTTAGCAAAAACCGTTAATATTGTAAAAACGGCTAACTTTAAACAAACAATTTGATATTAAAAAGATTACTGATTACCATTTCGACGCAAAGTTTTAAGCTACCCAAATATAGGGCTTTCTATAAAAAAATAATAAGTTGGATTTGCTACTTTTTTTAGCAATGTACTCGTATAATTATAATAGAACAAATTCTTGCAAACAGTTACGAGAAAAATGTGGCTCAATGTGCGTCATTTATAGATTTTAAACAACGTTACGATATGATAAGTAAAGAAAAATATATAGGATGGGTCATAATTAGGTGTAAAAAATTTAACCAAAGCTTCTTTAGGCAAAAAAATCAATTAACTTCATACACCTTAGTACCAAAATGCTCCCTTGAAAAGGGTGTTAATGAAAATATATATTTCTATTTGTGACTATAACTTGGAAAGTAATTATACAATTAATTTGAAAATATATTATAATAACACAAAATTAACAACACAATTAACACACAGTAGAAAACTATAGTAAATGTTCAAAATGCTTCTTTTCAGCCGCAATACAAGCATGGCACTGTCATACTAGCGATTCACACATTTGCTGAATATTATAGTTTTCACGAATTTCATTAGCAACCTGGAAAATTCTTTGATGCAACTGTTCTTTAGTATTGATTACCTCACGGTAAACTGCTGTTTCAAAAACCCCCATAAAAAGAAATCCAGCGGATTAAAATCGGAATTTTAAAAATGCAAATGTTTACTTTCCAAATATAGAAATTAAAGAAATTCATTAACGCCCTGTATCTTTTAAGGAAGCATTTTGTTACTAAGTTGTATTCGGTTAATTGGCTGGTATTGGCCTACAGGAGCTTTGGTTAAATGTTTTAGGCCTAATTGTGGCTCACCCTGTATAGAGCCATGAGTAATTTAGAAATATTAATAAAATTATTGAAGTTTACTTGAATAAACTTAGACCAATTGAAAAGTAAAGTTATAATGGATGGTGCTTTTCAGAAGATTAGAATAAAAGGCTATAGAATAGGAGAAACTTTATTTAGTTTATTATTAAAAAAACCAATAAGAAGGAAAGCCAAATACATAGTATACATGTAGGTACAATTTTCCAGCACCAGCATCGATGTTTCGCATATAACTGATGATACTCGTACAACACGAATACTAATAGTTACAACTAAAAAATAACTGAAAGAAGTAATAGGTATAGGGATTAGAAAGTCAAAAGCGACTAGCAACAATTGTGAAAAAAAAACGTGCATTTGGTAATTCAAGATATATAACATAGTAAGTAAATATGTGTAAATATAGCAAGCTTGGAAATATAGGTAATCTCAATAACCGCCATTTTCGTGCACACTGAGAATGAATTCCTTCAAAAGCCGTTGCGATTACACCATTTTAGATGGTTTTTGATCAGTCAGCACTTTTTTAAATAAGATTGCGAATGCGCTCCGCGTCTGACGCTAATTGAGCCTTATTGTTTCAGGTCTTGTTTGTGCTTAGGGATTTTCTTTGTATTAATGGATCTTTGTATTTTAGTTTTATGAATTTACGAGATTTGGGTATTTGAATTATAGCTATGGATTTCTAGATTGGAGTTTTTAGTTGCGATTTTGGCCCCTTTTTGGACTTGAATTCCTTAGGACGCTGGATTCAACAGATAGGCATGAATATGAGCTTATGATATTTAAATGTTGCTGTTTCTACCGGATTTACCATTTATTGATGTATTGATTTATTATCGATTTATATTTCCTACGCTCCTTGTGGTTTTTTATGTGAGCGTTGAGTTGACGTTTGGACTTGAAATCAGCACATACGTCCTACTATGAAAGCTTCGTGTACATATATGTCGAGCTTGGCATTGAACTCGTCTCAATTACTTACGCACCTGGTCTTTAAATATCATAGTCTCAATATGTTATTTCGGTACTAGGAACTGTCCTGTTATGTTACTTGTCTGCAGTTATTAGAAATAAATATCACGTTTTGCGCCGCATTTATGTCTTTTTCTTTCTAATAACAGGTTACAGCTTATCAAAGAGACTACGTCTGATAAATGTATTTTTACGATTTTTTCCATGTAAGTTGCAGATCACCGAGTTTTTGAACAAGTGGGTGGCGCCCGTATTTGACTTTCCGTCTACGGTACTACACAGTCTGTAGTACTGCAGGGAGGAGTCCTCAATTCCGATTCTGTGGCGTCCCAACGGCTGATAGGGAACGTTCTGTAGGTATGCAAGGCAGGTGCGAATAAGGTTTACTAAATAAGCGCCCTCGGATCAACTGAGGACATGGCATAGGGCAGCAGCGGTGCCATTACTGAGCCATTGCAGGTCCCAATTAAACAATGATTCAACCTGCTGTGATATTGATTGGCGGAAGGCAAAGGAAAACCACCGCCATTTCTTTCCTAGTAAAATCAACATGACAAGTAACTTTATGAATGGAATCATAAGAACCGCTACTTGGAATGTGCGTAAACTATTTGAGGGAGGAAAAGCTCATAAATAAGAGAAATGGAAAACTTATAATAGACATCCTTGGTATAAGTAAAATGTGTTGGCCAAGCTCGGGCAAATGTCACATCAATAAATATCACGTTTATTACTCCGGCAACGATGACCCTCAGCACTGGAAGGGTGTTGGTATAGCTGTCATTCAGGATATCAATAGAGCTGTAAAAAGCATAGTACCTATCTCTGATCGCGTAATTCTGATGCAAGTGGAAACAAGGCCCATAGCATGTAATACATATAATTCAGGTGTGATGCATCTGATAACGACATTGAGGCATTTTACAGACATATAAAAAAAACAACAGATCTGAGGGTAAAGTTCAGGGTCATTTCAATTCCCCCAACTGGGGGCGGGCTGCTATAGGGACCTTGCGTCCCTCTTTAGACATGAACGGGAATTATAGGATGGGTGAGAGAAAGGAGGGGTGGAGAATGGAAGAAAAGCCAGAAAAGGTAGAGAAATACTGCCCCAGCATTTGCCCCACAGAAAGTACTCTGTTGACTCAGGAAAACCACCTAAAACATCAGATATAAAAAATATAGTGCTGGGTGTTTTCGACGCCAAGGTTGGAAAAGGCCGACGTGAAGATGTGGTGGGTGACTGCTGGTTAAAAGACGGGATTCATGTAGGTCTTCTAAAAATCCTCAAAGACTATAGCTCACTCTCTTTATTGGTTGATTTGTATAATAATATATACAAAACAGGAATAATACTAAAAGATTGACGCAAGTCGACTTTTGTAACACTGCCCAAAAAGGCAAGTGCAAACATTGTAACGATTATAGAACCCCTTAGCCTTATGAGCTTTATATTGACACATTTCTTGAAGATCATTCACAATCGTATATACCTCAAATGCAAAGAAACATTTAGTGATCCTCAGTTTGGCTTTCGAAACGGATTTGGAACTAGAAAAGTACTCTTTAGTATTCAAGTCCTTGTGCAGCGTTATCGAGATGTGAATATATATGTTTAACATTGCAAATGTTTAACGAATTAGAAGTGTGACGGTAATACCACCAATATCGATTTGTGTGACGCTTGGAAAGTGCACAGTTTTCGTGAATTTTTACAAGTTGTACGTATTGCAGATAAATGTTGTTGGTGTCATTTTGAAGATCGCGCCAAGGGCGAACTTTCCGAAGAGGTTATGAAAATGTAAGATTTGATGGGGCGAAAATACGGGGCTTAAAACGATTTTTTGGGTAGAAAAGCCTTCGGTGCGGTTACATGGCATACTTCTTGAAAGGTCCAAATGTGATTTGAGGCTAGTTGAAACGAGGATGGACCAACTCTCATTGTATTGGCTGTTTTTTTGGGTCTGCGATGCACGGGGCGAAGTGACAGGGGTGTAAAGCAAATTATTGTAGCAAATTGGATGTTCCTATAAACAGGGGGAAAGAAAAAATGTCGAAGTTTGTTTTTGGCAAATATCCTTGTTTTAAGTGATATTTGGTTGCGATTTAACCTAAAAATGAGAATTAACCTGTGACTTTTGTGATTACTCGAAATACTATGTATATATACCAGTTTCATAGAAAGATGGGAACTTATTAGTAAAAAATTGTACTGAGAGTTTTTTTAAATATTCTGAAACAGAATAGTTTCCTTGAAGAATAATAAAAGAAAAATTAATATTTTTCAACTGATACACATTAGTAATGACTTCATAATTTCACAGTTACTTAACCATTTTTCCGGGTTCGGCGAGTAAGTGTTTTATCCCGACTGTTAATCCAAGGATAGTAAGATCGCTCCCCGTTACCGGTGAGTTCTAACTGTCTGACTTACTATCCTGACAAAGAATATAATAAGTAAACAAAAAAGACCGATCGTGCAGAAATAATATTTCAGCTGCTTACTCGTATGAAATGGTTGTCGCTTGTGAACTGTGCTACCCAGTAATGATTAATTATAAATCGTAATAAAATATAAAAAATATGCAGAACGAATCTCTCATTTATGTAAAACATATTATGTAATCCAAAATAGGCTATAAAAAATGAATGCAAGGTTAATATAAAAGGCACTTGACAATATAGAACTATTTCAAGTTCTCACTGCTTGTCGTGGTTGCATTCAACAATTCAATCTGAATGTTTAACCTACTTACAGACTTGTAGAAGCTATTAAAAGCTACACAAATTTGGAACACAGCAATGAAACTCAGTAACACAATTTTGTGTTCAAATTTGTTATAATTTATAGGTTAACACGATTGTAATTCTGAAAATGTTACTTTTTGTCTTGCTTGCTGTCATGCAATTGACATCTGAACTGAATGGAACCATTAATCAGCTGTAAAAACAAACACGCCGTATCTCAGTCTTTATATCTCTTTCTCTTTCTTCTGCGCTGTCGATACGATAGTTTTATATAGAACAACAGCGCGTTTACTTGTGTTAATCGCCCAAATTTAATACCATTATAGAAATACTTTAAAAGTAATTGTAGAAAATATTCTTCTTCCAATTTAAGGTTCTTTGTTATAACGGAAGATTTTATAATAATAATAATAATAATAACCTTTACTATTTAGTTATACACTATTTGAAGATCTCCTATTGTTTACATATTTACTAACTAATAATAATTTTTCTTAACATAATCGCTTAGGTTTTTAAATTCATAGATATTTTTAATTTCTTTAACTTCAGTTGGAAGCCTTTCACGCCTCTATAAAAGAAACAATTTTGGGAACTGTTTTCTTTGTAAGTTTACGTGATCTAACATCCCTATTTCTAGTACTATAATTATGAATCACAACCATAAGCCAAGTTTTGGGTCATATATTCTAGTAACAGTAACTGCTTTAAAAACTAACAACAAAGAATTGAAATAAATACGTTGCTTCATCCTTAACCACTCATTTTAAGTTTTTTGTTCTCAGCTTCCATTTGAATTTTTCCATTTTACTTACTAAAAATTTAGCGGTTCTCAAACTCTTAAATTTGAATGCTGTTTTATATAAAAAGCGCCGATCTGAGACAAACGCATTTTAGAGCTCTTTTTATGTGACAATGTACAGTAGCGGAATTAAAAATCCGGACACTTAAAATGATTCAGTGTATCTCTTACTTTACTTTACTTATCACGTTACGTGGTGAAATTAGTCAAAGTCAAAATAATTGCTCGTACATGACAGCATGCCTCATTTAAGAGTCGAACAACAAATGCAAGTAATTACATTATCCAAAAATTGCAAAAATCATCTATAAGACTCGTCCGGATTTTTAATTCCGCGACTGTACTATTGCCACAAAAAAAAACTCGGACAAGTTCTAAATGCTATGAATATTTATTATTTTAGTTGATGTAATGACTAACCATCATGTGAATAATTCAAACCTGTCATATGTCATATAAAATTTTAATATCAAAAACTACAATACAAAACAATTATAGAACTAGAGAAATGTGCAATTTTTCGAATTATTAGAGTCAAAATAAATTTTGACCTGGGAAAAATTGCAACATAAATGATTTTTTTTGCATTATACTGTGAAAAGTGTGTATTTTAACATACTCAAAATCCCATTAATCCCGGCCCGGGAAATCAGTCAAAATCCAAGATGGCGGCTGAATTTTCCGATTTTTGCCTTTTTTTCTCTATTTTGCTGCATTTATTGCAATGGTATTTTTACACTATTTTGACTGTACTAAATAATTATACCGTTTTCTATGCAAGAATTAATCCCAGTTTTTAAAACTAAATTCAGTGACGTTTTGAAATCATTTCAAAATTATTCACATCTCAGTTGGTAGCTAAAAGTTTAGATTAACTTTTTTAGTTTTTTTGTAGAAATAGTACTACCTCCAGATGCCAAATGGTCGACTTACTAGACACCCTGTATATAAAGTACCGCAATGACTGGCGTGTGACAGAAGACACCACTAACGATCAAGCGTTCCTGGCCACCTGTCACTTTGTCGTAAATTTGACAGTTCAAATTTCCAGGTTGAAGAGAAGAATTCGTTATACCGTATTAAAATTTGCTACTTATCTCTGTGACTACTTACTATTTTTTATAACTTGTAAAATATTACATGTTAGTTTTAATTTAAACAAAATGTTAGCTCGTGTAGCGCGTCCTTATTAGGAGACAAATAATCGGTACTGGTGCCTTCGTAGTGCGTACATTCACACTAATGCTTTAGACAGGGTGTAAAAATAGTATTACAAACTTCTAGGCGTGATATTATTTAAAAAAGAAATAGACGAAATGTTTCAAAATTTGATAACGTTGGAAAAAATTGGCAGACGCTAAATTTGAACAAGACGTCTTGTACGCCGTAATATTTGAATTACTATTTCCCCTTTTTATCCCTTAGTGAGCTCAGTGAACATAAAACCTGACAAACGAAAAGGTTCAGAGTCATTTCAATTCTCCCAACTGGCGGAGGGGTGCTTCAGCCAATAACGGGAATTTCAGAATATGTGGGGTAGAGAATGGAAGAAGGTACTGCCCCGGCATTCACCTCAGAGAATGTACTTTATTGACTCGGGAAAACCACCTAAAATGACGACTCCCGAATGCTAAGCAGATGTGATAATCACTAGTCCACAGAGCTCGGCAAAAAACCTTAATACCTCAGTTTCTCTATCTGGGAGTGTTAATTAATAAATACGTGCAAAGAGAGCAAATAGGTGGACATGAGAATGTTGAAAGGAAACAGATAGGATAGAACAGTGAGTAGAACTGTGAAATGAAAACTCATATCAAGGAACACAAATATTAGATTACATAGACAATGTTAAGATCAACTGTTTTGTATGAGTGCGAGACTTGAATAACGAATACAATTTTCTAAGGAAGACTACTAAAATGAGAAGGAAAAATACTGAGGAGGATGGTGGTAAGAAAGCAGAATCAATGAAAAATTACATACGAAATGATGCAAAAGGTTACAGTGGCTAGGGTAACATTGATATTTAATGGTAGGGCATCTTCCGTGTTCGCCATTATTTTAGTTTTGGAGATGTTCAACTTTAATCCTGTAGATTCGGCTGCGTCCTTGACTTCTCTTATAATATTTTTCTGTTGTCTCATTTCTGGTGCAATTATGACTATATAATCAGCAATCTTCAGATGTGATAAGTATTCAACGTTGATACAGATTCCTTTAGTTTTCCAGTTCGAGAACCTTAGTAAAAAGTTTGTCTTATTCCACGTTCTACGTTTACGGGCTCTGTTTCTGTATGTACTTGTACCCTCAGTGTAGCATTGTCGTAGACAGCATTGGTAACATTGATATAGGGAAAGTCTTCCCGCATCTTTTATTAGTGCCATTTCTCTATGGTATCAAATCCTTTTTCAAAATCAATGAATGCCAAATATACAGGGTGATGGTATTCCTAACTTTTCCCAATTAGTTGGCACAGTGTATGTTTATGGTCGAGTCTGCTATGTCCCTTCCTGAACGCCACTTGTTTAGTGGTTACAATAGATATAAACGGTTTGACATTATGTTTGTAATTATTTTCGCGAGAAGCTTATAAAGGTGGGACATGAGGGAAATGGGTCTATAGTTTTTAAAATCTTTTTTGCTTCTTTTTTTCTATATTAGTATTACTTTTGTTTTGTTTTTATCTCATATATACTTATTGACTGTATTTACTTTAAGTAGTGTTTTGTAAGTGCTGATCTCTTTTCGGTCAGATTTATATCAGGAGCAGGTCAATGAGATGAGAGTAATGTTTGATAGAACTTCTCGATGTATCTTAATATATGTTCCCGTTCTCCAACGTGTCTTCCATCTTCGTCTATCAAGGTTGTAATCTTTGTTTTCCTTCAGCTACCGTTCTTTTGAATAGTTTTGGTCTTCTGTTCTGTTCAATGACTTTCCTAATGGTTTGTTCATTATGTGTTGTTACATCCTTTCTAACCAATCTTCTTACGTCTTTGTTTCTACTTATAGTTTTTTCAGTGTCATTTTAGCTTTTTTCTTATTTCTTCTAACGATGAGCTCTTTGGTTGCGTTAGAGATCTTACTCTGTTTCCTGTCTGTTTTTTTTGTTCCTGCTCGTTATTTCTTTTGTTGTTTTACTCATGGTTTTTACTATACCGGGTGAATATTCCGAAACCGAACATAGGCAATTAACATGGGAACAAGATTTTTCGCAGATTGCTGCTCCCGATTTTAACATAGATGGTTTATAATGACACCAATCGAAAGAAGATTTTTTTCTCATCTAATGATATGCGAATTAGTTAATTTTTAGTTGTATTTTTCATTATTTTATCAAAAATTCGCAATAAATTCAATTCGGAAAATCATGTTGAGCCATGACTCGTAAGGCAATAAACAGATTCAAACTTCATTCAAGTGGCAGATTCATTATGCCGTTGGCGACTATAATTTTAAGATTTCCAATTTTCTTTACTGAAATCAATTGGAGGGCCCCCTGAGGAGAAGCGGAGCGCCGAGGGCCCCCCTGGAGAGCGGCGGAGCCCCGAGAGCCCCCTTGGAAAAGGGCAGAGCCCCGACGGCCTCCTTGGAGAGGAGCGGAGCTCCGAGGGCCCCCTTGGAGAGGAGCGAAGCCCCGGGGGCCCCTTGGAGAGGGGTGGAGCCCCGAAGGCTTCCTTGGAGAGGGGCGGAGCCCCGAGGGCCCCCTTCTTTGGTCAGGTGGACGGCAGAGGGAAGCAGGGGCAGTGTGTAACAGAACGGAATGGTCCAACGTAATAGGCCTAAAAATGGTGGTAAATTGATTAGGATAGACCGCGCAATAGCGCTCGCAGCCCCGTTTATTTTCGATAAAGTAATAAAGAAATACAACTGAAAATTAACTAATTCGCATATCATTAGATGAAAAAAAATCTTCTTTCGACTGGTGTCATTATAAACCCTCCAAGTTAAATTGGGGAGCAGCAATATACGAAAAACCTTTTCCCATGTTAATTGCCTATGTTCGGTTTTAGAATATTCACCCGGTATATGTATTGTGGTCGTCAGTGTCTGCATTTTCAAGTTTGAGTAACATATAAGCGTTTGTTCTGATATTTGTTTTTATTTTGAATTATTGATTCTTATTCGCTACCTTATGGTTATTTTCATGAAGCTTCTTTCTCGTTATCTTCGTTTTTAATACAACAACTCTAACCATTCTATGATGACTACTTTGTATTTGGTTTAAAAGAAGGAATTAATGGCTCTAAATTGATGTTCTTAGAAAAAACTAGCAAGTACCTCTCGTTTTTTTTGCAGGTGGTTTATAAATTTTAGTTTTACTTTCGGTCGTTAAGTGTTTGTTCCTACATGTCACAACTCTTTAAATATCTAGCAACTCTTGTTCCATACGCTGCTTGATTTAGATTTATTTAAAATAAATATCGTACATTGCTTGGTTATGTATTATTAAAATATCTCTCTATAGTACTGCATAAAATTTTAATTACTTCTCTGTATTTTTAAATCAATTCAACAAAACTGATTAAAAAAATTATTAAAATTATTTATTTAAATCTCTCAATATCTGTCACTCCCTTTAGGACATACATTTAGTTTAATTCATTTCAATACCCCTTTATGTTAAAATTTGCAATTTAGTTAGTACATTTCTTTCATATAAATTTATTACGTACATGTCATGACACAGTCCAATTCAAATACACAGTAAATAATAAATATTTATTTATTTCTTATAATTATGGCACTTTGATCACCTTTAAGACTTCTTTATGATAATGACTAATCCTCATGCAGCTCTGCAAAATTTATCAGATATCCACCTGACATATACTTCAATACCTCCAAATCATATTTCCTAAGATGTTCACGTTCTGCATCCTCAAACCCGTACCACCAAACAGCTCACTTCTCTTCTTATCAGTGTAAATTCTCTTGGGCCTACTCCCAGACATTGATTCTGTTCGTCTTCACCTATCTATCACCAAACAGCTTGTAATGTATTAAATCTTTGACTGTAACTTTAATAAGATGTTTTATCAGACTATTTCCACTGTCACGGGTATTTATCACACGACGTTTCGGGAGTTTTTAGTCTACTCCCGTTCTCAGGTGAATGAACTCCTGGTTAGTCCTGAGAAGGACGCTCTAGTGAGATTAGGTTTAATTCTCCTTGATGGCTCAAAGCGATCAAAGTTCTCAAAAACGAAGCTACCATAAAGATACTACCTGTAGACAAAGGCAATGCAACAGTGATCATGGATTCAAACACTGTTACGATAAAGAAGCTGGCCTGCGATTAATTAGATAAAATAATCAATGGTAGTAAAAATCGCAGATTAACCTCCTTAAAGTACGTACTGCAGGGAAGCTCTAAAAATTTTCACTTACCGCGCAGGCTGAACTAGCTCAAATTCGGCGATAAGGTCGTGGGTTCAAACCACCAAAAAAATATATGGGCGCCAGAATGATTTCAGATGATTTCGAGTAATATAATTAACTACAAGTAATCAAAATTTATTGAAAGCATAATAATCTGGTAATCACCAAATGTAATTTAAGTAATTCAAAAAATATTTAAAAATTTTTGCTACACTATGCAGCCAAAACTAATTGAAGGTGGCCACACGCAATTACCGCAAATAACCCCTTTTTGGGTCGTTAAATTACTTGAAATTGCAAAGTAAATCTAGAGATATGCATATCGCTGTCATTCATAAAAACCTTTCTTTCTAGGTTGATGAGCAAAAAACGTGGGTGCTCCTTTTACAAAAAAAAGTATAGAGTACACATAAAAATTCAATAGTTTTAAATGCTATCTTTAATTAAATTTGCTGAGTGAATGAACTATCATGTTAGTAATAAATTGAGTATCAGATATCACCAGCACAAGATTGACTTGGTAGGTACATAACCCGTCCTAGATCGGCGTTATAATAAAAAACGAACCAACTGACCTTCTAGGCCCACAAGTTTAGGGTATAAACGCTAGCCGGGAGCTGCTGTAACTGGTAACCCGCATACAGCAAGGAATCAGCCTTACGCAACATGGGTGTGTTGGCCCTCGGTGCAGAAGCAGGAGCGATGCAGAAAATACCAGGTGTTCGTTTCGAATTAGGACAGGAAACTGGACTCCAAGTTTAGAATCATCCGGTGAAAATTGTTAATCCCAAGTGCAATTTTTGAATTCAAGTTGAAAGCTAAAGACATGCAATTAATACGAGAATAACAGAAACAAAACTCATCTTACCTGAATCAAATTATTAGCTTTCAAACTCAATCGTCGTGGCGTAATTAGCACGAAGAAAGATCCTCGCAAGCAAGTGGCTTGTTTGAGGTACGAAAATAGAATGCCTCCGCGTGCGGACAATTGAAGCGAGAACCGCTGCAAGCTGGGCCTTTGAGATAAGCCAGCGAATGTTTGTGGGGCTTTCCAGGTCGGTACGAAATAAGCGAACTAATAAATTAAAATAATTTGAAATACAATTTGATTATTATTCGAAAACAATATACAGGTTAGTCCTGAAGTAATAGGTATATGGAGAAAACATTCGAGCGAAGCCGAAAAATGGTTGCAACACCTACGCAGAGAAAATCCAAGATGTGATCAACGCTGGGAATACAAGAAACTTCCCACAGACCCAACTCCGAACATCGAACGGAAAATATACCAGACGCTGTATAACTACAAAGAGGAGTTCTCATACTTTCAGAGAATGACACTTACTCCGCAAACTGCCTCACCTATACAGTCTACCCAAGATACACAAAGAGGGAATACCCCTAAGACCGATAGTTAGTTCCATAAATTTACCATGCCATTCTCTATCAAATATCGCCACTAGCGGCCAAAACAAACAAGATCAAACAAACTAGCATAGCTTCGAATGACATCCTGGTGAGCTTTGACATAGTAAGCGTCTTCACAAATGTACCAACAGATGACGCTCTAGCAATCATTAGAAACAGGCTGGAATTGGATGACACACTCACCGAACCCACAGATCTTCAAGTAGATACAATAATGGGGCTGTTAACGATCTGCATTAAGACAACATACTTCCAAGCAGACGAGCAGTTCTACCAACAAGAGTTCAGAGTGGCCATGGGATCTCCACTATATCCAGTAGTAAGTAACATCTACTCGAAGGACCCTGAACAACGAGCTATGTTCGTAATATGACCCCATGGAAGAGAGACGCTGGACTGCTTCCTGGAACATCTCAATGATCAAGCCCGATCAATTAAGTTCACGACGAAAATAGAATCGGAAGATAAACTCTCATTCCTAGACGTATCAGTCCAGAAGTCCAACCCATACGGAGAGATATCTACACTACGATTCCAATCACCACAATAATAGCGTGAAACCTGGCGTAGCAAGATGCTTATATAACCGAGCCAAGACCATATGCTCGGAGAAAGATCTTAAACGGGAAATTGAGATAATTTCAGAAACTGTGCAAGCTAATGGCTACCCAAAAAGAACTCTGAACCAAACATTAGAAAGATGGACAGAAATACAACATCGGTAGAGGATGAAAACACAAAGCCGATAACCACGGCCGTAATACCATACATGTGAGGATTTTCCGACAAACTAAGAAGAATTGGAAACAGATTCAACATAAGAACTGTCTTCAAGTCCACAACAACTCTGAGAGGCATGATGACGCATACCAAGCCTCAGAATGAAGATCATAGTTCAAAGAACTGTATCTACAGCGTACCGTGCGAGTATGGAAAACAATACATAGGGGAAACACAACGACACTTACGAATGAGGTTATCGGAAACACCACCACATACAATAAGATAACACATAAATTGTAACTAAAGAGGAAAACAGGTTCCGTAGGAAGCTGAAAGAAGCTACATACATAGCGGCGGCAGAAGAACCAATTAGCCAAGGTAGCGCAGAAATAACTCCCATTTAGATGCCACTACTGCGCAGAGAGTTACAAAAATAGTCTACTGCGCATAGGCTACTGTGCACACTGCGGTAACATATACAGTGTGTCTCAGTGACTACCAGATATAGCAAAATTAACATTGGAAAATTATATAAGGATCAACTATTGCCATGAGCTATATATTCTTTCTGAGTGGCAAAAACAAAAGATTTAAAACAAACAGAAATTTACTTCTGTCAAATAATTTTCATATTACATAATTATTTAAAGAAAATTTATTTAAAATAATTAATATTGCATTTTCCAATACTTAACAATGAATGTGTGTACAACAGAAGAAAAAACTCAAATGGTAACATGGAATTTAGCAGGTAACTTGCGAGCTTTTTAGTATTCCCTGCAAACATACAGTCGCACGAATTGTAAAACAATTCCGAGAAACTGGATGCGTCAATAGCCTTTGCAAAATGAATAGAAACAAAAACCAGAATGTTAACAACGAAGTAGATATTTTGGCAGCTGTCGAAGCCGATCCCAACGTAAGTGTGAGGAAAATTGCAAATAATCTCGGTGTATCTAGCTCGCATGTTTACCGTACTCTTAAAATCACAAATATTTTGCTTACATATACTCCATGCAGCAAGAGCTATTAGCAACAGATAGTGAAAAACGAATCGTCTTTTGTGAATTAATGTTTAAGAAATGTCATGCAGATGAAGATTTTTTAGAAAATATTTGTTTCACTGACGAGTGCACATGTACATTAAATGGAGAGTCAAATCGTCAAAATTATACGTATTGGAGCTAAACTAATCAACATGTGTATGTGGAAACACATACACAATACCGCCAAAGTCTTAATGTATGGGTTGGAATATTGGGCGATAATTTAATTGGTCCGCTCTTCATTGACGGTACTCTGAATAACAGAATTTATTTAGATATGCTTCAAAATCAAACAATCCCTGCTATTCCCCAACAGATGGTGTGGTCGTGGAGGCCCTATTGACTGGGCTCCGAGGTCTCCAGATTTGTCACTCAATGATTTTTTCTTATGGGGCTTCCTAAAATAAAAAATTTACACTTCACGAAGGCATACAAATTTAGAATCTGTAAATGACTCCATTGCGGAGGCATGTTTTCATATAACCCCTCTAAAATTACGCATTGTACGTCGTAATTTTTATGGCAGATTAAGCTACTGCTTATTACATTTAATTAATTAATACCTGTTAGATTTATTGAAGTTTCTCTTCGTTATTTCATTACAAAATACAAACTCTAAAGCTTTCTGTTGTATGTATTACTGAAAATCATCCATATTTGTTTATACAAAAACTTTATTATAAAATAATAAATTGTTTACGTTTGTTTACCCACTAACACTAAACCTTAACCTTACTTTCTATTTTATTTTTACTTTGCGTAAATTCTAAATACAACTTATGCTTTTATACTGAATATTACTTATACAAGGTAATTACTATGCCACATTATTTATCCCTAAATACTATTTATTTGCTATAATATTGCTAATTAAATGGTGACAGTTGTGGCCGTTGAACTCCCATCCAAGTTCTGACCAGAGAGAGCGTTACTTAACTCTGCTGATCGAATGTGGACGCTTGTTCAAGGCTACACCACCCGGGACCTTTTTATTTATTATTAAATAATACTAGGCTCAGAAAGTCACCTTATTTAATTCCTGTTGTACATTTTATTTCTTCAGTTAGTTTGCCGGCAACAAAGTAACAAAATACTAAAAAAATGTTGACCAATTGACCTCAAATGAGAAATATGACTTTTCAATGGAAGATTTCTCATCCTGCCATAAAGATTCTTAGTGTTACAGTTCTATGTTATCGTATTGGCTTATAGAAAGTAATTATTATTGCTGATAAAATAAATTTTAAAAAATATTATCAAAGTAGCTTATAAAGATAACTGTAGCAAATGTTTAGTATTTAAGAAGCAATTTTAATTGAACATATACTTTTGCATTTAAAACTACATTAATATTCGTTTATAAAATATTACTTTTTTGCTGATTTTTCAGTAATAATATTTAAATTCTGATAAGTCTACAATTTGAAAACAGTTGCATTTCAATAAAATTTTAACATGTCAACATTCACTGCACAACAAATCAATTAGCGAACCGATACAAATGCATTCCCATTGATCTATTGAATCGCCACTACGATGTGCGTTACGCTGATGCAACAAACCACTATAAAAGTAAATGGTCCATAAAATTGTGCCCTAATGTGCGTTGCCACACATCTAATTGCGCTTCCGGAAGCCAGAAGAGGTCCAGAGCCCCAATTCCCACAATCGCCACCAATACGCATTGGACGGATTGCGACCAACAAAGGAATTAAAAGAATCGCCGCATTATTGTCCACTTTGTTGGGCCCCCACTAAAGTGGGGGCCTCAGAGCGCCATTCATGATAGCAAAATGTATCCTTGGCAAGAATGCATATATTGTGTGAAAACTGCCGCCAGTCTCCCAGTTAGTGTTAGGTTAAGACAGTTTTCGCGCCCAAAGACGCGAGCGATCTCAGGGGAAGGCCCTATGGATAAAAAAGTTTGATGTGAGCCGCGACCCCGCAAACCGCACATCGAAACATCACTGCCGACCGAACAATACTATTTCGAAAAGATCCCCAGCTGTAATGCGTTTGTATGCTAATCGGGCGCTTGGGAAAACTAAAGAATCATTTCGCTGAAACATGGTCAAATTTAATTACGTTCGTTGCGTCTAAAGGCAATCCTGTGTAATTAGGTTTTGCGATAGCCGCAGAAGTACTAACTCAAATATGTCGCTTTTATTGCCACCCGTGTGTGTTCGAAAAGTGCTTTAAATGCGCCACCATGAGAAATTTTAGCATTCCAGTGATTCTTCTGCTTAGTCTCTACGTCTCTCTCTGCTGCGCGTCCTCCGTCATCATCGTGGAAGATGCAAAAGGTAATTAAAGCCAGGAACAAAATGGGTGGAAGTTTTAGTGTTGTGTTATATATAAGTGAAAGTTTCACACATATAAAGAAAAATTCATCAGACTTTTGCCTGATAGATGCTGTATCTATCACCACCACCAGGAAAAACTACAAGGCTATGAACAGGGCATTAAATGTAAAAGCTAATTGATGGGTCGCACTTCAGAATACAAATGGGCAATTCGGTACTAAATCGTGCTCATGTTGTACATTAGCAAAAGCACGGACCATAGAAATGGAACTAAACAAAATTGCCGCAATAGAAAGTGGACACGATTTAATTTACATCCAGTTAAACTGCCCACTTCATTATAATGTTAATTGCGCTTCAAAGAAATGCATAAAAGTGTCGCCAGAATTGGAAGTTTTGCTCTAGATGCTGTTAAGATCCTATTTTTAAAATTAGGATTGAACCATACAAAAATATTGAAAAAATTTAATAACGCGCATTTATATTCAGGCCCTGAATCTGAAAAATAAAAGCAGGCAGCCGTGAAATTACGTCATGAAGGCCAGATTGTTTCATAGATTTTCAGTCTAACGGAAATTTTGCACACAGAAGCGTGGAAGAATGCAGGATATTAATGCAGTCGATGGTTTCTGGCAATTTTGCTTTGCAAATGAGCAGCGGTATCTTTATGTTACACTTTTCTAATTAAGATCTAGTGTGCAATTAAACAAAATTTCCAGTTTATAAGTCACCAATTTTTTAGACTTCTGATTTAATTGTTGCTTTGGTCAATAGTCAGATATGACTATCATGCTGAAATTAGCTCGATGACTCACATTTAATGTTTTGAATTTTTATGACGTTAAAATTAAAATTCATGTATACCAAGAAAACAGATCCATAGAGTTTTCACAAAATTAGAAGGTTCCCTTTGTATAACATGAGTATTTGAATTTGAATGCTATAAAAACACAATAATAGCATATTCCACTAATCAAAAGAAATAAATAAATAGGATTGGATTTTGTTGGTGACAGCAGGAAGATATAAAATTGGCAATCAATGATGATTTTTATACGCAGACTCTGCATTTAAGTATTATGCACGCGCCTCGAGAAGCTAATGAATGAAAGCAGCACTTTCACTTTCACAAATGTAGTATACAATGAAATATTATTCAATTCAGTCAGTCAGTGGGCCAAAATGTGGCCATTCTGTCACTCAACTCCGAAATTTGTCTAAAAAGTAAAAATAATAACAGGTGTTGGTGTAGTTAGCCTTTAATTTTCATTTCCTCTTTAGGTTGCATAAATGATGGAAGTTGTTTGAATAATTTTCTTAACATTCATCGTTGTCTTATTATCTAAAACTTCGAATAATTCATGAAAATTGACATAAAGATGAAATTTAATTTAATTTCGCCACCCGACTCTTCGTTATTATACTAACGTGTACCAAAATCGTTACCGAGCAGACACGGAAATAAAAACTATTTCCTAATTGATGAACAGAACTATAGTATGATCAGTTTTTTGAATCACGGTTTGTATGAAATTTAAGTCATCTATAAAATTATTTGCTGCTGTTATTTTCATATCGTTGGCATTTACTTGACATCTTTCAAAAGTAAGCAGATTGTAATTAAAACTGTCTCAAAAAGAACATACAATGTTTAGGATCAAATCATATTATCTGAACGGAAATCGTGGTTATTGAAATGTTTTTTCTTGAAAAAATGTACTTTTATTACATTATTACAACCACAATCCAAAGACTTTTTGATCATACTATATAACGGGCGATTTCAGTCCCCTGCGGCTGTGGTATAGTTTAAGTATAAATATAGTTGCATTCATAAATTAGAAACTATTTCATAGCCGCCCGGGACTGAAAAACGTGTTAATAACCCGTTATATAAGTTGCTTAAACATCAAATGTCAATTTTAACATATATCCCATTCACCCCATTTGTGATTCCGAGCAGGCTTTGAATTTAAATATTTGTATCAGTGTACCAAATATTTAGTTACAAAAAGTTACTACAGTCAAACTGACATTGACATTTTATGGCTCGTGAAAAAGTACTTCAGTTATAGACAACCCATCTTGCTGAACTGGATGGTTCAATTATGTTATCTTCAACAACTTTAATTAACTTGATAAATGGAAGAATTATAAACTGTAAAACTTTGTTTTAACTAATTTGACTAATGTTTGTGTTGCCAACTGTTCCTTACACCATTCAAAATGCATATGCACAGCCTGCTCAGAATCGCATATAGTTGCATTCTTAAATTAGGAACATACGTTTTTAGTTCAATGCCTACTCGATAACGAAAGTTTTGCGGCAAACGTTAGTTGATTGTCCAAAAAAGTGATAGAAACAACGTCAACTGTTAGAAACTGACAATTATTTATCGGTAATAATGTATTAAGGGCAAATGATTTGGCCGGTAAAAATTTTTTACGAAAGTATTTTGTTTTGGCAATATCACAAGACAAAGTTAGTTTGTCGAGGGGCACTGCTAACAAACAACACATCTTGAGTAAACCATTTTCCGAGCAAAATCATGAGCCCGAAATACATTTTGTGGAGTATTTCCCAAATATCGGTTCATTTTGACATTTATACTGATGCACAATGCCAGTTTAAATGATGTTTCTGAAATACCACATTGATTAAAATAACATATTTGGTGTTTGCAATTATTATAAGTGGTAAAAGAAACTGATCAAACCCCAAGGGTAAATTTTGATTTTTTGCCACTATAAAAACACGTGATTGGTTGAATTTTTAAAAATCATGGCATTTGATTGGATAATAAGAGATGCGGGAAATAGTCGTAAATATTAAAAATTAGATTTATTGATTGTTAGAAACCAAAAATGTTAAATTATGTGCAATTTTATTTCCGTTTTCAGCGTGCTTCAGGAGGGTTTTAGCCGGAAAGCGAGTGACCCGAACTTTCGTCAGGAGAACTGTAGCCTGTGAACGTGTCGAAGATTGTCAAAGAGAATGCTCGGACGAAAGGCGTTTCGTCTGCGAGGGCTTCAATTACAGGTACTTACTTATTAACTCATTACTAAACTCTATGAAAATGAGGAAACTTTGGTGCGATTTTACTCCTTGGTCGAGTATAATTAGTCTGGGAGTTGGAACTGATCTTTATTTTTATAAATTTAAAATGAAAAAATATTTGATACCGGAAAAGTGGAAATTTTAATGTTGAAAATTCGGAAATTGTTGATCGTACTTGGTATAAACTTCTGTATAGAAACAAAAGCAATCATGTATATGAATAGACTATATTTTCTTCCAAGATATTTAAATTGGTTTCAGCATAACTGATTTACTCAAATTCGATGCTTCCACGTGTCTTAAAGTATCTATATTTTTTATGCTTTTGGAGAAGTCTACTATTTTGATAATACTTCCCCAAATACATACGCGAAGGAACAAAAAATAGTTATTTATGTATTAGGGGCATAATTAATAGATTAGAGCACGAAGGAATGTTTAAAGCGCGACGCGAAGCAAAGAACTTTAAAATTTCCCGACAGCTATAATCGTGATTATGCAGGTGGTACATACTGCCCTAGGGCCATAAAAGCCAGTTTACGGCAGCTATCTAGGGCCAATAAACAAGATTATAGTTCCAAAATGAATGCCGAACTTTTAAATTTAGTTCACTATTTACATAGTTTTTCAAAGTAAGAGAGTTGAAAAGTGGTTGATAACAACTAAAGTCATAACATAAAATTTTATAAAATTAAAATATAGCTTCACCTACAGGAAAAGCCTTTATAGTAGCGTCAAATGTGCGCGAAGACGAGAAAAATACAAGAAATTTAAAGTGTAAATATTACACCCCTGTATGTGACACAATTATTACAAAATTATTACTCTCCACCAGTTTCCAATACTTAATTTTGAAAGATGGCCTGAATAATTAATTTTAAATTGACTGATGCCTATGCAAGGATTGAAAATTTCAGAAAAAAAAACATGGTAACGTTAACAAGATATTAAAAAAAACCGATAATTTTATAGCCATTTTCAGTCGGCTATTTATACTATATTCGTTACAAAACTCGACCTGTATACAGGATCCATGATTTTTCATCAGCCAGTCTATATATTCGGTAATATTAGCGCTATAAGAAAAAGTCAAAGGAAAAAGTTTCTTAGTTCGACTTAACTATAACAGATAAATAATTATTTTCCATGGGCAACTGTTCTTTGGAAAAAATATCCAACTTTGGTTTTTCAAATGGAACACGCTGTATATGTTTTTGTCAGAACCAGTCAGCATTCTCGTTCCAGTGTAGGACAATAAAAGTCAAATAATAAAAACACAAAATTTGGTTAAGATAGCCTGTAATTTCAGATCGAAATAATTGCCACAATGCGTTGTTTAATGGACTTTTCGACAACTTATGCGTAGTAGTCGTTTGTTGTCGTTGTTATTATGTATTAAAGTAAATTTGAGTTTTTGGTGTTCGTTTTCATAGTAGTTTTTTATTTATATTCGTTATTTTCAAGGTTGCTAAATTGGAAATTTATATGATTAGTAAAAAGGTGGATATGCTGTGTTGTATTCACAGGTCATATAATAACAAAAGTGAAGCTGCTGTGTTGGTTGTATCAAAATGTATATCTGCACAAAAACAACCCAACGTGTTAATACATTTTAAAATTTAGAAAATTTACTGAGGCTAACAGGAAGCTCATCGCCAGCGTGGCCAAGCAGCTAGAGAGCTCGACTCCTGCGCTACGGTACGAGGTTCAATTCAACTGGCGGGCGGTCCACCCAGTAGCTTTAACAATCGGGTACCGAAGCCACAGTTGTGGAAGTACCGCAGTTGTTGAAGGCGTGATGCTAACCACATCACCCAGTACGCCTTTAATGGTATGCTAGATGACTGGGTTTCGGAAAGAGATATTTCGGCGGCCCTGACTCGCCGAGTCACAGGCCATATTCGTACTTGTGGAATGAAGCTCCCTGAACTTTTTTTCAAACAGGAAGCGATTCTAAGAACAGGAGAAATTTTCAGAATCAAAGTTGCTTAATCACGATTATAGCTCTCGGGAAATTTAAAGCTCTCCGCTTCGCGTTGCGCTTTCAACATTTCATCGTGCTATAATCTATTCATTATGCCCTTAATACAATAAATAACTATTTTGTATACCTGTTTGCTAATTAATAAAATTCACTACATGTGTATGTATTTTGAACTTCCAATAGTTGGCATGGTTGTCATGTGAACCTTGCAAAAACACGGAAACGGGAAATTTAAAGCTCTCCTCTTCACGTTGCGCTTTCAACATTTCATCGTGCTATAATCTATTCATTATGCCCTTAATACAATAAATAACTATTTTGTAACACCTGGTTACTAATTAATAAAATTCTCTACATGTGTATGTATTCTGAACTTCCAATAGTTGGCATGGTTGTCATGTGAACCTTGCAAAAAAAAAACGGAAGAACATTGTTTCTGGCACTGTCAAATGCGAAGTTAGCAGGTTTGGTTTTCCATCAGTCTAACACGAACTGACACAAAACCTAACCTCGAATTTAACATAGACAGCGTTCCCTCAGGTTTTTTATGTATGTAACCTTAGAATCCCTGTTTTCTTGTAACCTAATTACCTGACCCGACCATTTTAGTCGCTGGGTATTTACTCTGAAAACTGTGTACATATAAAGTATTTTCATGTAGTATGGCTATGGAATAGTTCTTAATTTAGGAATGCAACTACATTTATACTTAAATGTCAAACGTGACATTTAATTTTTAAATTACTTCTAGTTGCATTCATGAATTAGAAACTATTTCATAGCCTTACTAGATGAAAATAATTTTTGATCATACTATATATATTGATATTGATTTTAAATGAAAGACCAATTACGCACTTGTCCTTAATAGTATGTATGCACTGGTGCATGTTTTCGATAAGTGATGTTAATCAGTGTGTGTTAAAACAATTAAAACTAACGATTTTTAATAACCATAAAATACCATCAACAAAAGGATCCATTGGTAACTCGAAATGGGGTTGTATATCACAGGAGAGATATTAAAAACACCATGATTTTACTTCCCTCGCCTGAAAGACGAAGAAAGTATTGTAATCACGAAAAAATCACCTTCCGAGATTTCTTCAGATCTTCACGTTTCGGGGTCGCTAGATGGCGGAAAACAGGTTTTCTCAATTCCGTCTGTCTGTCTGTCTGTTGGAGGTATAACTAAAAATATTTGCCGGGGGAATTATATATATACCTGGAATGAAACCGGGAAAATTTCAGACAAATATATACAGGGTGAGCACCTTAAAAAATAAAATTTTGTTTATTTTTTATTCAACTTAGTAACAGATGCAAGTAATAATTTGTACATAGTGCAGGTTTTATTCTTACCAAAAATGGGAGCCAATAGATACAGAGTAACTGTTTGACGATACAAAAACAAGGCACAAATTAGCCCGTTACTAAATATAGCTGCGATGCAGGAATACGAGAGATCGATCCTTCGTGACGCCGGCGCCGGTAGAAATTGCCGGTTCTCTTACAAATCTCACAAAACGTTGTGGGCTGCACACGCGTTCCGCCTATCCTTCGAATTCGACCACCGGTAACGTTTTTTTTTATTTGAAAATTTATTTAATTTATTAGAAACATGAAGATATTTTTACTCCTTAACTTAATTTGATTTTTAAAATTATTTATTGTCACAATGTTGACGAGGGAAGTTCTGGGTAAAGCCTTTTATAGATTTTTCTTTGTATGTGAAGCTCCCAGAACATATAATTGTAAATTCTTATTGGACGTTGCGTTTTGACTCCACCCATAGTATTTGCGAATGCGAATTACATAAATGTGAAAAACACATTCGGGTCTTCATATAAATCTTTTATATCATGATTAATTCTACTTCGTCGTTAACCTCCTTCTTGGACTAGATCATATATTCTTTTTATTACTTTTACGTTTTGCTTGATGTTACCACTGGTTTTATTATTGTTCTGTATATTCTCTTCTTGGAATTTCTCAAGATATTTCTCTGTTGAAATGCTGTTTTTAATACATAGTACTTTCTCTTTCCTGGCCAATTTCTTTACTTGTATCATTTTCACTCTGTAATATAATTACTAGACACTTGAACTGCTATTTTTGCTCAAAAGAGTGGTTGTTTATTTGCATGTTTGTTCTTTCTCTCTTCATGTATTTGGTCCTGAGCATCTAATTTGTTTTCTTTTTCGTTTACTTTTAATCCAGATTTTACGATCTCATTTTCCAGCTCACAGTACACTGTTATTAAAGCTTGTTTTATTTTTACTGGGATTGCTACATCGCGTTGTCTGCAAACGTCATGTATTGACAGGATCTATTATAGATGTTACCTCCTGGACAGTGGCGAAACTAAAAGGTGTTCAGAAAGTTCAAAGTGCCTGGGCCCTCAGCTCTGGGGAAGGGGCGCCAGCATCAGCAAAATATATTTCACAGTTATTAGTGGTTTGGTCCCAAAATATTCCTGCAACCCGGGTCTCTTTCAATGATGTTCCGTGAGTGCTTCTGGGCTCATGTCTATTTTTTAATGTAGTGGAAAGTAGGCCTGATTGTACTCTATTTACTACAAATTTTTTAGCGAGTTCCCCTGACTTTATTTTATTTTCACAAACTCCGTAAAAGGGAGTAGTATCTGAATTTTTAAATTTTGACTTCAGATAGGAGATAAAAAAGTAGAATAGGAATATCTAAAGAACCAACATTCTATCTCGTAAGAAATATGGACAAAATGTTCCAGTATTGTTTCAAATCCTGATTGGTTTCTGTAATACCTCTTCTGAATAGAATTTATCCGATTTGCTATCATGATAGCCACCACTGTGTATCTTATTCGTAACAAGGATATATTTCATTAATCCATTCATAGGGATTTCCCAACCCAGCAGGCTATGTTAGAGTGACGTTTTTGTTGGTAACCATGGGAAATAACTAGACATGACAAAATTAGCTTATGTTGTTTTCATTGGTTATGATTATTGAAGGCTTTGCACTCTTGCCAGTAAAATTTTTGTTTTCGTAAAATTTTCAGCATCTTGACATTAAAATTGCAACAATGTCAAAAATGTCGTAGTTTTTCATGTGACAGTTTGTCTTCTATCACAACTCATGCATACAACCTAATAAAAACATCTACTGGGAGGAGGAAACATTGTGAATGGATTATAACATGTAGTTACAGCATGTAAGCTTGTCACCTTTTCCCTTTCAGATAGGGCATATTATTGCATTTGTCCAGTCCTTTGACAGTGTGTCTGTATCCCATATCTTTTTTATTAGTTAGAATATCTTTGACTATTCAATTCACCTGTCATCTGTCAAAAAGTAACCAATGAAAATCCAGAATTCTGACGTTTCTTGACCAATCAAAAAAATATCAGTGGATATATCTTCCTAGAAGGTATTCAAGTGACTATTTTTAACAAATGCGATTTTTATTAGAAAAAGTCAATATTAGTGTTCTGTTACTATAGAAATTGCGTAGTTCGTTGCTAGATTTACTGAAAACTAATTTGAAAAAGTAGTTTGGTTCATTAAATAGTCCCTCGAATACCATTCTTAGTCAAAGTTAAGTAGATTATTTTTGCGGTGGTATCACTACTCATGTCCATTGCGCTTTGGATTAGGACTCGTGCTATCGCACTCGTCCTAATCGTACCAAAGCGCAATGGACATTCGTGACACCACCGCAAAAATAGTCGACATAACTTTGACTACTCATGGTATTATAAGTGATTATTTCCTCTTCTCCGAAGACTATCAGACTGTATCACTAGTTCAACCGTGATCCCGTCTATTCCAGGTAGTTCGCGGTTTTTTAACATTTGTTTTGTCTTTCAACTTTTTTGTTTGTTGGTACTAATATGTGCTGTTAGAGTCCATAATACTATTTTAGTTCTTCATAATCTTCCTCTGTCTCTTCTTCCTCATTTTCATTTCTACTTAGCAATTCTTCGAAGTGCTCCTTCCATGTGTCTAGTATATCTTCTTTGCTTGGTAGAAGTTCTCCATTCTTGTTTTTGTATATGTTTGGTTTCTGTATCCCTATTCCATCTTCTTCTTTTGTTTTGGTTCCTCTCTTTCTCCTACATACATTATCCGATTGTTTTCTTTTATTTTAGTATACCTTTGCATTGTTCCTGGGTTTTCTCTAACATCCTCTCCCGGGTCTCATTTCTTTCGTATTTGCCTCCTGGCACTCTTCGTCGTATCAGTTATTACGCTCATTCTGTTTTTTTCTCTATTGTCTCCTCGCTGCACCATGTATAGTCATCATTATTTTCTTCCCATTCATATTTTCTTTCCGTTCGCTTGCTTCAAGAGTGTTGCGACTAGTTGCTTGTACTTGCTTTGGCCATGTTATTCAATAATGGTGTCATTCGTATCCTACGTTATTTCGCTTTGAAAATGAAAAAGGACAATTTCACTGTAGTCATGGCGATTTCAATATGATATAGCCGTTATCATATTGTGTTATATATGAGATCGTGCCTTTATGTGTGACGACTTCGGCTAAAGAATGGGCAAGATTTTACGGACGAAATCAGTTTAAAATCGAGTCGGCGATTTATCAATACCTAGCATTAGCGGAGAATGCAAATTTGGCAGAGAAAGCCAATAATGTGGGATTTCAGATTTAAAGGTGAGAAAGGATAGACATTTGCATTCGCGTTTTTTTTTATAACCTTTAAAAAATCTTGCCCGCACCAAGATTTGAACTCGCGACCTCTGAATCGGCAGTCGAGTATGTATTCCACTACACCATAGTAAAAGTGTAGTTACGTTACCACTTAACGTCTAGTATTAATGACAACAAGAATGCAAGTCGATAAATACACACAGCTAAGAAACGACCAATCCCTCCCAAAAACTTTTCAGTTCATTAAAAATTACGTGACAGATTATGTAACCTCAAAATTGTAGTTTTAGGTGCCAATTTTACAATGTGAAACTTGTCAACCAAAGGATAAATTAAATGTGATCGAATTATATAGTTTATTGTTTAATGTACAACTTTGTGGCTTTTTACCTTGTTGTTACTTTGTAACTTCTCTTGTAGTTACACAGCAGGTTAGTGCAATATATCATAAATTGTATAATTAAACTATCATATTTGAATTACTTTTCATTAGTTAGCGTCATTAATTCCAACAACATATCATAGTTTTTACATTCTTCAATTCTAAATAAATTAAATTTATTTAGTCGAATTTCTCCTATTCAATTTCTTACGAGACACAAAGATTTTAGTTAACAACTTTGTCAGAAATCGTTTAGTTGTTGTCATATTTGGCGCCACCTGATTTAAAAGGACAAAACTGTGTAAACTTTCGTTTTACGTTTATCGTTAGTGCAAAGTTTTTTTTACAATGAATACAATGGTTATTGTAATTATTTGGATATAAATTTTGCAGAGTGTAGTTTCAGTTAATGTAACTATCTAAAGTTGTTGGAGATTAAAATAGGACATTTTTATATTTGTAAATTTGTTTGTTACTTACTTTTTATGATACATAACGAAGACGTCTAAATTCCTATGCAATTCTTACAAACTTCAGTTATAACTAAATTAGACGTATATAATAGCAATTCCTCAAGCTCAGTACTCTTATAGAGGGAAAGAGTGACTACCACTTACAATATTAATTTGAAATTTTTGGAAAACTAGCTACTATTTTTAAATCTGGCTGCACCATATTTCACAAGCAAATTGGAATTGTGTAATTCCCTTTCTTGCTTTTTTTGAACGAACGCCATCAGATGAACGTATTATTGTAGTTATCTGTATATGAAGTGTGCAGTTTACAATGTGTTAAATTTTCAAGTACAATTATAAAATAATTAGATATAAAGATTTTTCATTTTCACAAATATACGACAGGGTTATATGTATATTTTACATTCATCTGAAAGAGATAACAATTTAGGAAATGATGTCACTATGGCGATGAAGTATCCTCAAATTATTTTGTCATATACACCAATCTGCTCATTGTCAGATTCTCATTTAAATAACGTGGTTGTAAAACTTCCATTTAACACAGTGTGCCACTTGATTTTTAACTAAAAGCCCAGATTGTTATCAGCGACAAACGAAAGCTATTTTGTAACACTGATCTTATCATAAATAATGTAATGTAGTGTTACAGTACACCTCTTGTGTAGGTACTCGAGCATTAGCTAATCCTAATTCTGCCTTCAAGGTGTATTACTTAAAATTTGGACATATAAAATTGTCGTTTAATTTGGAATGGTCAACAAGGCTATTTTATAAAAAAATTATCTTGAACAATATTACAAGTGTTTTTGTTATCCCATCTGAATCTCCATTACTTCTGAGCAATTAAAATGATGGCAGACGCAAAAATTGTGGCCGGAAGAAGCCGAACACAAAAGAGAAACTTGATCAGACCATTACCTACACAGAAGGTGTTTACATCACTCCGAGATATGCTCAAACACCGGAAACTCGTTACAGTGCATCGAAATGATGTCATTATGTTGCCTTGATCATGCTGAAATTATCATTTTACTACGTGCAATTAAAACATCTCGTTCAGAGGGAGGTCCGCTGGCATATGCATGCGCTTTTTTCAAGTATAAATTAGTGCGTAGCCTTGCAGCTTTCATGGTTGTTTGATATGTAACAGTTGGCGAATCTAAAAAGTAGGAAATGCTTTTTTGTGGAACTTGTAACATTAAAATGTTTAAATATTCAAGTTCATTTGGAATTG
Source organism: Agriotes lineatus (assembly GCA_940337035.1). Lineage (NCBI taxonomy): Eukaryota > Metazoa > Arthropoda > Insecta > Coleoptera > Elateridae > Agriotes > Agriotes lineatus. The sequence goes on from CALNHX010001086.1 coordinate 184,766, forward strand.
TACTGTTGTTCGTGGTTATGTGTCTGCAGCAATAAAATATAATTATGCACTTTACGTATTCGAGTTAATCCGAAAGTCATACTGATTTAAATGGCAACATTATCTTCTTCTATCATTGACCAATATTATTTATAACATGTGAATTAATGAAGGCCAACAGTTAAAAATACTGCATCATAATCCGTTATAAAGTTGTTTTACAATATAAAAGACATGTTTACGAGACTATTAAAGCTAATTTGGTGCCCATTATTACCCTAGCGTTCAGCTTCATAGCGCACATGCTTTTTTGTCCGAAGGCCTGTATTCGTTTCACAATTAGATTTTATTTTGATTTTGGCATCCCATACGAGCTGATTTATAATAAATTATAGTGGCTACTAATCGATAACTTTACATTGGCTTACATTTATTAGCCCTATGACAAAATTATTATTTAACAAAGTATTCATAAATAACAGCGACATGCTTTCTTTTATTTTTTCCCCAATATACGTTGTTTCCTTGTGTCAGCAATATGTAGATATGTAAAACACTTGGACTCTGCCGGTTTACTCTTCTGTACTGAATGCAACTTGAACTGTAATTTTGTTTATTTGCTTTTGCACATTTTTTAGAATTTCAAATTTTAACGAAGCAATTAGTTCATAAAACTGCATTAATTAAATACATAATGCACTACTCAAAAAATAAGCCATTACTGACACCATTACTAACAAACTACCAATCAGGATGATATTGAAACGGCAATATGCTTCCTGAACTTTTGTGCCATTGTACTAATTGGAATTAGTCAATAGTACTGTGTTGTGTGAAAAGGCATTGTTAATTCAAACAACTGTTAAAGTGGAATATATGGCCGTTTGTTTTCTGTATCAGTTATGAAAGGCAGATAGCGTTCCATGGAATGTCCTAACCTAAGGCTTTTGGGCCAATCATATTTTATTGTTGACAACAACAAAAATTTAACAAGTTACTTTGTTTTTCTTCTAATTGTTATTGATTACTTACCCCAACATTAATTGCAAAATGGTAGATTGCGATACAAGATCTATAAGTGCATTTTACCAGGTCAGGAAAAAATTAGGAAAACGAGAGCTTTTTAATTTTCGACACCTTTTATAGGAACGTAACGATTGAGTATCGTATAATATTTTTCAAAAGATAGAAGAAAAATAATTTACTTATTGCACGCTTTTTTCTAATTTCTATGGAAACAGTTGGTATTGTAAGTTTAACTCACTCGATCTGTAAACAACGCTAGTACCTAAGCATATAAAAAACACGAGCGTGTGAAATAGTATATTAAAGTATGAGTGGATAACAAGGTCTTTAAAACACGCGCGAGTTTTCGAGCACGACGGCGTAGCCGGAGTGCTCGAAATAGAGCAAGTGTTTTAAAGACCAGTTATTCACGAATACTTTACGCTATTTTTTATTATACCTCCAATACTGGAAATAAATTAGCACTAAAAACTTAGAAATAATTTTTGTCGTGATAAATCGAGAGGGCATAATACTATTGTTACTATAGTTAGGAGAATTATTTACGTTTTTGTCGCGTCCATGTCCGTTGTTGCATTCAGTCGTTTCCTTGACAACCTTTAAAGCTCGGCGAGCTTTAATCGCCTGTATTCGCACGCTCAGGCGTGCTTTAAACGGCAATTCTGATGCAGGTATAATAATAGTATATTAAAGTATGAGTGGATAACAAGGTCTTTAAAACACGCGCGAGTTTTCGAGCACGACGGCGTAGCCGGAGTGCTCGAAATAGAGCAAGTGTTTTAAAAACCAGTTATCCACGAATACTTTACTCTATTTTTTATTATACCTTCAATACTGGAAATAAATTACGCACTAAAAACTTAGAAATAATTTTCGTCGTGATAAATCGAGAGGGCATAATAATATTGCTACTATAGTTACGAGAATTATTTACGTTGTTGTCGCGTCCATGTCCGTTGTTGCATTCAGTCGTTTCCTTGATAACCTTTAAAGCTCGGCGAGCTTTAAATGGCGATTCTGATGCAGGTATAATAAAAAAAATATTGAAAGTATATACTAGGTTGATACCCTTTTTGCATGAAGGTTAGCCTTGGATTTTTATTAATTAAGTTGCACATAACCTTAATTTTGAATTTGTTGTATAACCTCTGTAACCTACAACAAATTTGCTATCATTTGACGGAATAGAATATTGTAGCCAGATGGACTGCTTAATTTGATAGTAACATGTGCAGAAATGTTTAAAATGTAAATAACTATAAAACCTGACACGTACACTTCTGTGCAATAAAATTAAGCACAACTCATGACTATTATTCAATTCACAATATCCTAGTTTGTATAATTTGGGTCTATTTTAATTTTCTAGCAGCAGTTTCAATAAATGATAAAACATCATAACACCTTTATTAAAAGGCCAAAACCAAATCCTTTCAAAAATAAAACGCTATTAATAAAAACAACAAAGTCGTGTGTGCTTAATTTTATTGGACAGAAGTGTACATAATTAAAAATATCTTCAGTTACACAATTACTGAAATAGATACATATTACATACATAATATAGTCGTTTTGGAACTCGGCGAGACACTAGATTTATATTGGCAGTACATTAATTTGTAAGCAGAGCCGGATTAAAGGGGGGGCTAAGGGGGCTGCAGCCCGGGCCACCGAATTTCGGGGGCCTCGAAAAGATTCGAAGGTTATAATCTAGTGCGGTTTCTAATAATTTAGATCCCTTTGTACCCGTTGCATAAATGGGAATGGGACCTCTAAAAAAATTAGCCCTGGGCCTCACATATCCTTACTCCGGCTCTGTTTGTAAGTTTTAATGTTCAAAGTTTTCATCTTGCATGGACAGAAATGTAAAAATTCGTAATTTCTGATAGCGACTTATGACAGTCAAAATAAAACTTAATTTGAGTCAACGTGATTTACGTTTAATGAACAATATCGTGAATGCTGGTGAAGTAGAAGCAGCCGTTAGAAACTGTTTGAAGGATTTAAAAAGGTGTGCACAGGCACAAATAATTTTTAAATAATTTAAAAAGTTGGAAAACTATTTTCTGTAAGTAATTCAGCTTATAATACACTGTATTATTTTTAATATTCCTAATTCTTAGATTTCGATCAGTACTGTTTCTAATGGTCAGACTGTAGAAAAACTTTCAATGGAGCCATGAAATAACTACTTGAATAATGAATTTTTGAAATTCCAACTGGTATTGCAAATACCACAAAAAGCAAGCTCTTTACTCACCACCATTTATTGGATCATGCTAGATTGAATTTGGAGTACACAGGAGGATACAAAAAACTTTACAAATCGATAGGGTACAGTCGGCGCCTTAGAAATCGGAACACTTAATATGTTGTGTTGCAATTTTTGATTTATTATAATTTTTTTGCTTTGGTTACTTCTTTAATGTTAGCTGGAATTTCATATATGACAAACAATAAAAATCTGACATAACAATCAAAACCATAACAGCTGTAAAATCCCAGTTTATATACTTAAAAATACTCGCAGAATGTATCATACTATTGTCCCAATTTCTAAGGCGCCGACTGTAGAAGTATAAAAAATTATTCCAAAAAATAAATCATTGATTCCAAAATTCTATTAGCAAGCAAACTCGAATTCTTAAAAAAGTATTTGAAATATACTGATGGCGAGGAAAAAATTACTCTTATTTACCTAGGTGAAACCTGGATAGTGTTGTTAAAGAAGAGACAAATTACTAATTCTAATAAAAAATCACTCCAGGCCTGGTTGAATAAAAACAAAATTAATTACATTGAAAACATAAAAAAATCTTTGAAATCTAGTTAAAACCAACCTAAATAATTTCAACAAAAATATAGAATTCCTGAGTTTCTATAGTAAAACAACATAAATGTTCTAAGGCTTCCTCTCTACCATTGTATTTACAACCTCATCGAACTTCTATGGGCATTCTGTAAAGAATTATATTTTATTTATTTATTTATTGAAACTGAAATCCTTTGACGGTTCGATGTCGGATTGATATAATAACTTAATAATGTCAGCTCCAAATTCAAAAGAAAAAGTTAGAAAGGTTCGGGAGGAAGTACTGAGCAAATGCGATGCTGATAAGTGAAAAAACTTCTTTCAGCACTGTGAATTTCTTATCAGGAGTGGTTGAGTGAACTATATGGGAATATGGGAGAAGATTATGTAATTGGCGTTTCTCCTGTGGTAATTTTGTCAGCATAGTCGTCCGATTTTGATTAAGATCCGGATTTGGAATTATCAACTCTTCAACTTTAATAAACAGAGCTAACAGAAGATATAACAGCAGAAGCACAACATAATGTTGCAATATATTCAAATTCTCAGTTTGTCGATGGTTCTACATTAATTTATTAAGTCCTCACTGGCATAATATTGATGTGTTGTAAAAAATTGCCACAACTGACAGTTACGTAGTTTTAATTACAATACCTACTATAAAAATAATATGAAACGATTTTCAACAAAGTAATGTTGATACTGCCACAAATCTGTGACATAACCTACAATTATTTAATTATTCAATTAGTATAGGATAGCCGTGCTCGATAGCTCTGTGGTTAAGTATTCTGCCTACTGATCTAAGGGTCGAGAGTTGTATTCCTGCTCCCGGTGAGATTTTTAAAAATAACAAAATGCGGATGAAAACCTCTACAGAATGCCCCATCATTCGAAAGTGACGTTTTGCCGTGGGTCCCATGTTACTACGATGTGTAGCATGTAAAAGATCCCTTGCTAGGGTTGGAACTCCTTATAGTACAGTAAAACTAGGGTTTAACCCAAACATAAAAAAAAGTTTTACCCAGCAGCAAACTGTTTAGTACCCTCCTCTTAGTAAGTGGTAAAACATTGCACATCATTGCACCACGGGTTTAGGCGGGAGGGGGTGGAAACGTGTTAAAATGGTAGGTTTCAACAGTTTTTCGCAAATATCTCGTTAACTATGAGGTTTAGCGCAAACTTTATTTTATTCAAAATTCATCTACATTTAATTTCCAATAGCATTTTTGCGTTCCAATCAAGGGTTACAGAGATATGGGGGGGGGGGTAAATATGTCAACATTTTCCAATTAATTTGGGATTCATGGTATTCACCTGAAAGTGCGTAATGTTTCGTTATAAAAAGTACTTAGTGACGCATAAATAACATAGGAACATTTGTATGTATGTATGTACGTATGTATGTATGTATGTATGTATGTATGTATGTATGTATGTATGTATGTATGTATGTGTGTATGTATGTAGGTCTATGTGTATGTATCTGATAATAGCCCTACATTGCTCCCCTCCTTTGTCGTTTTTATTTTCATTTTGCTTATATTTCCTTTTGAATGATTCATCAAATCGGTTTCCTCTTTCCCATTTATGCTTTTATAACTATACAATACAAAAAATAATGGAAATTGTTTTTCTTCACAATACATGCTTTTCAGTAAATTCAATGTTCATCAATGAAAAGTGCTATGCACAACGTACGATGTAGTTACATAATAATAAATAACAAAAATCAGTAGCCTAACAATCTTCAAACTCTTCTTTATGTTGAAGATTATCTTCATCAATGCCGTCATCAATAAATAATTTGTGCATCCCTGTTGGTGCACCCATGTCCGGAGCAATTCTTGCACATGTTTGAGCATTTCAAGCCACTCTATCGACACTCACAGTTTCTGACACACCCCTCATTCCAAGTGCAAACAATGAGGGAGAGTAATTTTTCAGAAGCAGCTGCCTTTGCGGTTGTAACATTTTAGTGAATCTTTATTGACATTGAGCCATTGCTGCACTTGATGGTAAACTCTATAAGAGTGTCGTTGTGCAGCTGCTGAAGTGGTGGGCAGTACAGCCAACCCGAAATTTGTGTGTATATGTTCCTTTGCAATGGTCTGCAAGTAATATTGATGGCGCAGAGTATCCAAATTATCCGCATTGGTTGTTGCAAATATCGAAAGGAAGAAATGGTTTCCAGCATCAGCTACTGCATCTGGTCAACAGCTTTGTATAAAGCTCCTTGTCACGCTGCACTTTTGTAAAAGGCGTTATTTTTACTTTTCTATAAATTGAAGAAACAGTATCACATCCGGCGAAAGCGTAAACTGTATAGAGAACATCCTTTATTTCCCCGGTACCACGCTGAATGTCTCCAATGCAGTAAACTTCTTGGTTACATTTCTCCAACTGTTTGCTAGCTGGAGCATAAACAACCAACAGGATCAATAAATCTATGTCACTGCCAATAACGATAGCCTCCTTTTCCTTCTTTGATTCCTCAATTGCAGTAAAAACGATCTTGGTGTCAGCATCACTTTATGCCTGAATCAAATTGCAGCCAGCTTGCTGTAAGTGTACCGTGATCAAAGCAATCAGTTGCATCTTGTTCTTACTATTAGTTAGAAATTCTGCATGTCCAAGAGTAACATTAATTGCCACTTTCAACTCAACATGTGCAGTAGTGGATGATTTTCCCAAATTTTGTTCGTCTTTTGTGCTGGGTTCTTCACCATAACCATCTGGCCTCCCTACTTTCCTGAACCCTTTATGTAATACACTTAGAGCGAATATTACGAGTTCATAGGAGTCATTTTTGCTTTTTTTGCCAAACAGAAAGAGTTATATTTTTACCCCCTCCGTATCTCCGTAATCCTTTACTGGAGCGCAAAAATGCATAAGGCCATTTTTATTGTAAATCAAGTTTAGATTAATTTTGTATAAGATAAAGTTTGCGCTAAACGTCACAGATAACGAGATATTTACGAAACACTGTTGAAACCCATTTTACCACCTTTCCATCCCCATCCCGCCTAAACCCGACGCGCAAGGTCGTGCAACTTTTTACCACTTACTAGGAGGAGAGTACTGAACAGTTTGCAGCAGGGTAGAACTTTTTTAATGTTTGAGTCTTCACAATATTTGAACTATCGTTACTGTACTATTAGTCTCGCCAAATTCTATGTAGGCGTTTGACCATATGACCACAACAGTGGGTATCTAAAGTACCTGGTATTTCGCAGGACTAGACTTGTTCCATAACAAACAACTAAACCTAACTGTATGACATTTCAAAGTGGAGCTATATCAAAGCAGTTGTAAATGAAATATATAACTAGATTCCAATAATAGCAATCCAAGCACAAGAAATTACTCTAAAATCTAGCGTCTCGCTTAGTGCTAAATTTACTAAAGGTCTATTTTCTGTTTTGGTTATATATGGCAACTTTGTATTTGAAGGTGCTTTGCCATGTTTGTTAACCTAAAGGCATTTGAAAACGTTTTGTGTGTTTTGCTATGGGCAAGGTCTATGTATGAGGCGTACAAGTTTTTTTCGACGCCGACTGCTGTGGTCATAATATGGTCCTACTTTGAATGTTGACGAGACTAAGGATTTCCAACCATAGCAAGCTACACATCGTAGTAACATAAGACCCACGGCTTTACATCACTTCCGAATGATGACATTCGGTAGAGGTTTCCGTCCGTCTTCTTAAATTTTTTAAAAACTTCACCGAAACCATCTTAAAATGTAAATCTCGTTTAGACACAACAAAGTAATTTTATTTACTAACAACATGAAATTGTTCGTTTTCATCATAGATACAAAATATCAAAAGCTACTCATAATTTTCTATGGATTTTTCAAATTATATACTGTTTGATGCTTTCGCGGTTACTCGAATTATTATTCTTAACATGGAATTTCGGCTTAGACCGCGTAGTATTTGTATATGAACACCCAGCAGTTTCTGGCTTAATGTGCCTTGCACCTTGTGAAGTCGAGCAAAAACCCGCGCGATGGTCATGCTCTTTGGTGGCTCGTGTTGTTTGAGTATCTTGAGAACGAGGATACTTAGGCAGATTTGGCCGTTTTGCTGTTTGTGCATCCATATTCACTAACGTTTCGCAAGACTTTGCAGCTTGCATCATCAGAGTGAAAGTCGCAGTCCGGTCTATGCCGAAATTCCATGTTAAGAATAATAATTTTTCAAATTATTTCTCAGTTGCGGTTTGACTTTCGTTCCGCAAGGTTGTGTGCGGTTCTCATCTGCCTGCCCATCGAGCGATAACTAATCAAAAGGTCAGCCGATCACTTTCTAAATTTACATTAATACATTTATGCTTTGTATAAACTAACACATCACACCAATACATCTATAAATAAGTGCTTAAATAAACAAGGCCGCCATGTTTGGCGTGCCAAATTACGGGTATCAATACCCTCCTCCAACACCGATGTTAATTGATCAGCATCTCAATCCTGGTACATATCAACAAATGCCCCGCAACAGCAACAACAGCAGCACTTCCAACTTCAACAACCACCCATCCAAATGCAATCGCAGCACTCACAACACACTTATCCCACATACTTAATGCAACAATCAAATCAACAAGGAACGCATACTTCAACTCACGACGATCAATGGCAAATTCCAAACGCAAGAAGGACAAAACGTAATGGTTCCGAACTACACCGCGATGCTAAACAAACAAAACTATCTGATCACTGGCTTAACACCCCAACCACCTCTAACCGATATCAACCTCTCGCCAATTCTAATCCTGAAGAAAAGACAGAAGAAATAAAACCGCCGCCAATATTTATTTATGGCGTAAATAATTTGAAACCCCTAACAGACATGTTGGAAGAAAAAGCCAAAGACAATTATGTTGTTAAATTAATCAATAACACACAAGCTAAGGTGCAACTAAACAAAGCTACAGATTATTGCACAATCATAAAAATACTTAAAGAAAAAAACACAGAATTTCATACCTTCCAACAAAAGGACAAGAAGAAGTACAAAGTAGTACTGCGAGACATGCACCCCACAGTCGAAATCAAAGAATTAGCAGCTGAAATAAGTAACCATGGCCATAAAGTCCTGAACATACACAATATCAGACACAGAGTCACCAAAAATCCATTGCCAATGTTCTTTGTAGAACTAGAACAGGCAGACAACAATAAAAAAATCTTCGATATAGAATTTCTAATGAAATCTAAAATAAGATTCGAACCCCCAAGAGTCAAAAGAGACATAATTCAATGTCTAAAGTGTCAAAGATTCGGTCACTCGAAAAATTACTGTCACAGAACGCCAAGATGCGTTAAATGTGCAAGCGAACACCTAACGGGAAACTGCGAAAGGAAAGTTAAAAGCCAGGATGTGAAATGCATTAACTGTCAGGGTAGCCACCCAGCAAACTATCGCGGCTGCATAGTTGCAAAAGAAATTCAGAGAAGAAAATATCCTCCCTTACGTCCAAGGCCGACTGATACTCAGTCCAATTTTGTACAACAAGGAGTATCGTATGCCCAAAAAGCATCAGACAATATACCAGATTACAACAAAACCAATATTCCACAACAATCTACACAAATCCCACCCCAACAACAAACAGATAACAAGCTAGAGACACTTATGACAAAACTCATGGAAAGAATGGACACCATACTCAACCTACTTACAACCATGATTAGCAAAATGAGTCACAATGCCTAATATCCTAAAAATTGCTTTATGGAACGCCAATGGCCTTGCTCAACATAACCAGGAGGTTAAATCATTCTTATCACTTTACGACATAGACATCATGTTAATATAAGAAGCTCACTGCACAGTCAACTTTTATATGAAGATACCAAGGTATACAATATACACTACTCCTCATCCTGATGGCACTGCTCATGCAGGGACCGCACTCATCATAAAATCCTCAATTAAACATTATGAATTACAAAAATTTCAATCCGAGTATCTCCAAGCTACTACAGTCGCAGTAATGGAGAAAAACAGAGATATCATATTCTCTTCTGTATACTGCCCTCCACGACCCACTATTAAAAAGCAGCAATTTGCATCCTTCTTCAATACACTTGGGCCTACGTTCATAGCCGGTGGAGATTACAACTCTAAAAATCAAATATGGGGGTCGAGAATTACATTAACTCGAGGAAGAGAGCTGTACAAAGTAATAGAAGAGCATAACTTACACTACCTAAGCACATATGAACCCACGTATTGGCCAACAGATCTCAACAAGATTCCAGACCTGTTAGATTTCTGCGTCATCAAAGGAGTCTCAACAAACTATTTAAAAGCTGACTCTTGCTGGGATCTGTCCTCCGACCATTCACCAGTACTTATTACATATAGCGCAGAAGTATTAAAAGTTCAAAAGCCAGCAAGACTATCTTCTAGAGCCACTAACTGGAATTACTTTCGAGAATTAATTACAGAAAGAATTCAATTAAGCATTCCCTCAAAAACAGAATACGTACTGTACAGTGCCATCGAACACTGCAATCAGACCATACAAAAAGCAGCTTGGGAGGCTACTCCAGTCCACGAAACTCAACAAGTATCAGAATACTGTCCGACAATCATTAAACAAAAACTAAAAGAAAAGCGAAAATTAAGAAGGATCTGGCAAACCACAAGAAATCCCAGAAGTAAAACCCTACTCAATCAAGCTACGCGGGAATTAAAAAATCTCCTGTCCACCATTAAAAATCAACAAGTGCAAAAATACTTAACAAACCTAACTCCTACTGAAGACACCAGTTATTCTTTATGGAAAGCCACGAAACATCTAAAAACATCAAAACTACCAATTCCACCCATTAGAAAACACGACAACACCTGGGCAAGAACAAATCAAGAAAAAACAGACGCTTTCGCAGATCATTTGACTTTAGTATTCCAACCACACGACAAATCCTGCCACGCAAACGAAGAAACACCTATACATCAAACTCTCAATGAGTCTAACAACGTCCCTCAACCTATAAAACCTGTAAAAACTAGTGAAGTCAAAGCTATTATAAAAAAGCTTAACTCAATGAAAGCTCCTGGTTACGACCTAATTACAGCCAAAATCCTAAAAGAATTGCCAGAAAAGGCAATTAAACTTATAACCTACATATTTAATGCAACCCTTCGATTACGAACGTTCCCAGATCAATGGAAAGTGGCGCAAATTGTGATGGTACCAAAGCCTGGCAAAACCCCAGAAGAGGTCACCTCATACCGACCAATCAGTTTGCTACCTATCTTATCCAAAGTGTTTGAAAAGATACTCCTGCAAAAGATAAAACCGATACTAGACCAAAAAAAACCTCATACCAAAGCACCAATTCGGCTTCCGGGAAGGTCACGGCACTATAGAACAAGTGCATAGGGTAGTCACAAAAATAAACCACGACCTGCATCTAAAAAGATACTGCTCGTCGGTATTTTTAGATATTAACCAGGCCTTCGACAAGGTCTGGCATACCGGATTGTTATACAAAATAAAGAAGGCACTACCGCTAGAATACTATGAGCTGCTGAAAACATATCTGTCGGAAAGAAGTTTTTATGTAAAATTCAAAGATGCACAATCATCTATACGCCCAATTCAAGCAGGTGTTCCCCAGGGCAGCATTCTGGGTCCTGTCTTATACCTCCTATATACGGCGGACTTGCCAACAACACGTCAAACGCTGATAGCTACATACGCAGACGATACTGCAATTCTCGCATCACACAACGATCCTCAAACAGCATCGCAGATACTTCAACAAAATCTCAGAAAAACAGAAGAATGGCTCAAACTATGGAGAATACGTGTGAATGAATCAAAGTCAGTTCAAGTAACCTTCACTCTACGGAAAGAAACTTGCCCACCAGTAACATTGAATAAAACTCTCATACCACAACAAGACAGCGTAAAGTACCTAGGGATTCATTTAGACCGACGCTTGACCTGGAAGACTCACATAATAAAGAAAAGATTACAACTTGGGCTAAAACTCCGTAGCATGTACTGGATGATAGGAAGAAACTCTCAGTTATCACTTCAAAACAAAATACTACTCTATAAATCAATTTTGAAACCAATATGGACTTACGGAATCGAGTTATGGGGGTCTGCCAGCAACTCCAACCTGGAAATTTTGCAGAGATTCCAAAATAAGGTAATACGGTTAATAGCCAATGCTCCTAGGTACGTCCCTAATTGGCTACTACAACAAGATCTACCTGTTCCTTCAGTTAAGGAAGAAATTCTACGCGCCAGCACCAACTACCAAGTAAAACTTAGTGCCCACCCCAATGATTTAGCTGCTACTCTTCTAGAAAGACAATTTGACAAACGACTCCAAAGATTCGACCCGCTAGACCTAGTTAATAGATTTACCTAAGATTAGTTTTAGAATTTCTAAGTTTAAGTTAATTTCGAGCTAATGCAATCATAATTTATTATAAGATAAAGAAGTAGTGCTCAAGGGTATTACTTCCTCATGTTATGTAAAAATACAAATCATTTACTGAATGTTAATGTAATTAACAGATTGTAAATATTCAGAGCAATAAACACGTGAAAAAAAAAATTATTTCTCCCTCAATCTAAGGGCAACCATGCAACTACAAATAACGTTCTAGCAACCATACATTCAGGCAATCCTTGATGTTACTTACATATTCTTATTTTAAATATGACATATGCCACTTATGACATTTTGAAATTGTATACTAATTTTACTAATGTGCTAGTAAATAACATATTGCATGCACCACTGGAGATATTAATGTTTTTACCTTCGGTTCACCTACAGACCTTGGGGCAGAGACCCTCGGTCTGTAACCATGTCAACCTCAAGGAAAAACATATTCATATCCTCCTTAATGCATAAATAGCTTCGGAGGGACCACAGGAGGTGTGAGAGCCGAAGATGCTAAAATTCTCTGGGCGAACTGATGGTTCATCTGCAGAGATTGTACACCAAAGCTTTAAGTGAACTGGGGAGTTTGGCCGTAAAGCTTGACTGTCTTAGACGAACAGAAATGGCTCAGTCGATCATCCGTTTATTTAAACTCCCTGGTGCTGGTATTTGCAACGATTGGCGTTGCAGTGAGGTTTAGGTTACTATGTTTGATTAAATTAGCTATGTTTTTCGTTGGAGGCCAGCCAGCCAGAATTATCTACATTATGTTGTAGGTGACCTAAATCTGCGCATTTTGACACCAAACACGACGCAATTAGTGTATCAGGTAAAATTGATAAATTTCATCGCGCGAATTTATCTTTGGATCAGTTTGGCTGTTGGACATAATTTCTTTAACCTGACCGAACAGTCAAGAAGGCGTTTCTATGCGGGTACCCGGATTTCCATCCAACCTGTATTAGGTAGCGTTTCTTGGTATTTAACCATTGGTCAGCTATAGACAACGAGGCGTTATTCAATGGGTAAATTTGTTTCGAGGAGGCGGCTTATACAAACCGTTATCCGGCGTCGCATGTAAACAAAGCTGTTTTTATTCTCAAGACGCGGGTGGCTAAAGTTGTATTTTAGTTCGGTATCCTAATACTATTTTTTTATATATCCTGCTACTAATTTCAAGATGAATACGGTTTTTTGTTTCTTTGTTAGGATCCACTTATCGTTTTCACATATCAAACTGGGAGCTGAAGCAACTTTGTAAAATTTTACTCGGACACTTATAACTTAAGTAGTCAAAAATGTTTAAGCACACTATTATTTGCTGATTATCAGCAAACTCTGAAAACGCCATGCAAAATTGCATTCGAATTAATGAAAGTCACTCGAGAATACAAGCTGGAAATATCTCCATCGAAAACCAATATGATGGCATTTAAGAGAAGGGAATTCCTTAGACCAAAAATAATAATAAAAAGATACCCCAACCGAACAAGTTAACACCTTCAATCTACTATTTGGAAGTGAACTATGCATTGACCGCAATTTGTTGCAAGATTTTCCCACTTTGATGCTATAGTCAGACTTTTGACTTTCATGTACGATACCTTTGTAGCCTTTTTTCACCTCCCCTCAATAGACTCGACATAAAAATATATTTCTCAAATTATGTTTCATCTATTCGCAGCAATGAAGACGTGCTCAAGATACCATTATTTCAACTGAAGAACATTTTGCTGTAGTTAAAACGGTCTCATTTGATACATGGTGATAGTACCGGATACTCACCAGTTGTCGTAGCTAGGTGTTTTTGCTGTAGTCTTACCAACGATTTAATATGTCTTCCATATGCGACCCATGCCTCGCTGCTATGTAGCAATATTGGAATTATTATAGCCCGATATACTGTCATTTTTGCTTCTAGCCTTAGGTCGTGCATGTTGAAAACTCTCTCTCTCTCTCTCTATTTCCACAAAACTGAAATCGGCACTAATTCTCTTTTGGATTTGACTGTCTAGGTTTGCTTTATGATCCACAATGCTTCCTAACTATAGTATGATCAAAAATTATTTTCATCTAGTATGGCCATGGAATAGTTCCAAATTTATAAATGTAACCATAAGTCATTTAAAAATCAAATGTCAGGTTTGACATTTAAGTATAAACGTAGTTGCATTCATGAATTAGAAACTATTTCATAACCATAATTTTTTATCATACTTTAGTTAAACGAGTTTACTATTTCTAGGGGCTGATCAGTGATGGTAAAAACTAAATTGTTAGGTGTTGTGGGAGCAAATAAATATTTTGTTTTATTTGTATTAAGCTGTAAATCCAAAACTTGGTATACCCATATCAGTTCATTAAGAATTTCTTGTAGATTGTATGGGGAGGTTGATACTAGACTATAGTCACTTATAATACCATGAGTAGTCAAAGTTATGTCGACTATTTTTGTGGTGGTGTCACGAATGTCCATTGCGCTTGGGTACGATTAGGACGAGTGCGCTAGCACGAGTCCTAATCCCAAGCGCAATGGACATGAGTAGTGACACCACCGCAAAAATAATCTACTTAACTTTGACTAAGAATGGTATTCGAGGGACTATTTAATGAACCAAACTATCTTTTTAAAATTAGTTTTCAGTAAATCTAGCAACAAACTACGCAATTTCTATAGTAACAGAACACTAATGTCGACTTTTTCTAATAAAAATCGCATTTGTTAAAAATAGTCACTTGAATACCTTCTAGGAAGATATATCCACTGATATTTTTTTGATTGGTCAAGAAAAGTCAGAATTCTGGATTTTCATTGGTCACTTTTTGACAGATGACAGGTGAATTGAATAGTCAAGGCAATACCACAAGTAGTGGATATATTTTTGACAAATAGTTTGCCGTTTCCATGTAAATTATTGCGTCTAAATTGCACGATACAAAATCACGTTAAAAATTTAAATGTGATTTTGTTGAGTGAAATTTGCAATAATTTCTATGGAAATGGCAAAATATTAAAAAAAATATATCCACTTCGAGTGGTATTTGAGACGACTATTTAACAATATTAATATATAACGATTAACTTTATTGAAAAATAATCCAACAATTAATATAATTATTCATTCTCAATTAAATTCAGCGGAATACTTCCAAAACACAACTTTTTAATTTTTTTAACGCAAGCCAAGCTTTGTTTACACAGTTTGTTGGTGTTTAGTTTTACGTAACCTAGCGATATCACTAAGGACAGAACATCGTTGCTAAGCGATATTTCGCAACAAGGCTATTTAGTTTTTGAGTAGGTACATTGTTTTGTGAATATTTTGTATGTTGCCCAATATTCACTGATATACTGCTGTTATTGGTTGAAAAAAGCAAATGTCTGCAATATGATTGGCTTATATGTTATAGTGTTGAATAGTCATCAGCATACATTATCTACGTTATGAGCTTTGTTCTTGTTTTATAAAATGCTCGTAAACGAGATAAGTTAAATGATCCGCCGTCGAGTCAGTATTCTATCCCCCTGTCTCCGTCCTCAAACCTGCAATCGACTAAGATGGAAACTTCTGCCATTGCAGATAGTTCTCGCAGTGTTATTTTTGAACAGACTCCTGCATATTGTAATGTACAAGGAATTTCTATTGGTTGAGTCGAAAGCCGATCGTCTTTTATTGGCATGGTTTTAAAGTGAAACATCTTCTAAGTTGTTTACAGAAGCCTTAGAAGATATACAGGGAATTTATTTTAATGGTTAACATAAGAGTTTCGTTTCTATGCCACCATTTAATCATACAGGTCATTTCCATAGTTACAAATGAGACCAATAGATTAGAGCGTTTATTTTACGAGTTATCATAGGAATTATTACTTGCCAAAAAGACAAATAAATGTTATCCTAATGTATACAACCGAAGAAAAGATACAACACACAAGTTGTACCTAGGTATCTACTTTTTAGTTGCATACCTACATTCTGGTTACGTGGTAACATTATTAAAGTTTCTTATTACCAAGTACTTAATTCAAATTCGTAACTATGTTAACTCGTAAAATAAACGCTCTAATTTATTGATCTCATTTGTAACTATGGAAGTGACCTGTATGATTAAATGCTGGCATAGAAACGAAATTGCTATGTTAACCATTAATAGTAATTTACGATACCAGTGCGTAAAGCTACTCTTTAGGCACGAGTGGGGAGTTAAAACGCAAGTGAGCGAGCGTTTTAAGCCCCGCGAGTGACTAAAGATGCTATACGCATGTGTATCGTACAATATTTTATCTACGATAGAACCTAGAAAACACGGTAAATATAATTTTTTTTTAATATAAATTAGGATTACCAACAACCGGTCGTAATTTGCGTGCTTTAAAAATTTTAAAACTAATGAAAACATGTTATTAAACAGTCGTTTTACAAACTTAAAACTGCCAACTAAAAGGCAATTTTACACACTGTCGTAGATAAAATAAATTCACTGTATTTAATAGGTTAAAAGAATGTACACCAAATTAAATCATACATCCCTAGCGCTGTTCACCAAAAAATTTAATGAACATCAAAAAATCTTAATGGAACCCGAATTATTATACTTCGGAAAATGGGAACAGCACCACTAAAATAGCTATGTTGCGTATTGTTTTACCATTGCTTACATTTTAAATTCCATGTCTATCGATTTTACTAAATGTTCACCAAATTTAGAACGCTCAAGTTATGCGTCCGTGCTGTACATAATACATATTTGCGCTATTAATTTATATTTAGTCTCTCGAAAAAACTACTTGTGCGTCAAATAATTATTCTGTTACTCCAAAAATGAAGTAAACTCGCGCATCTCTCCTTGTCGCTTCCAGACAAACTTCTTGCAGGCTTCAGCTTTCAGCCACACACTGTGCTTGGTAGCTTTTATAGTGAGTGTAACCAATGTATTGCCGTATGAAAAGACTTAATAAGTTTCATTTTCATTTTTGTTTTGTGAATTTTGTGTTAGATTTATATATATATATTGATTTATTTCCAAGAATTCTTCAGACTTATTTCTCTGTCCCCATTTATAAACGAGACCGAATAAAACATGATAGATTTTTCTTACAAGTGATATTTAGGCTAACAAGAATTATAAATCTGGGAATACTTTTAAAATTGAATGTGGTATAAAATATAGTAAACATTGTGTATTTTTGCCAAACAAATAGTTTTTTAACTGCTAAATAATATAAGACACTGACGAAAATTAAATATCTGGGTACCATGTTAGAATTAAATGTGGAATAAGATTTGGTGAACATTTAGCATTTTTAGCCAACAAAAGTTATTTTTAGGAACAAATAATATAAGAGACTACCATGATGTCAATATTTGGTTGTCGCTCTTAAGATTATGTATTTTCTTAATTTTGGTGAGCATTTAGTATTTTTGGGAAACGAAAGTATTTTTTTGCACGAAAAGATTGGGTAAATTTGGTAGACTGTTAAATACCACCCTAAAAGCAATAACCAGTTGAGAGCGAATCTAGTATGTTCAAAACGGAGAAATGAAAAGTAAAGTAGAAGAGCATATCGTAGATAACGTATGGATGAACAGCCTATATACGAGTAAGGCAAAAACGAAAATCAGATATCGCTTTCGTATTGTTAGTTAAATTTGTTCTAAGGTTTTGTATGTAGTCTTCGTATTATAATACGCGACTTACGAAATAATATCAATGCGAGTCAACTGCTAGGTACATTCTGTTGCATACTGTTACGTTCAGAAGCAAAATATGTTTTATTTAAAAATCATATAGCGTGACAATGTTAGATTTGTTGTGTATTTCCAATTTGAATATAGTTAAACGTCTGTTAAGATTACATACAAATACAAATTAGAGAAATGTAAATACACTACGTTGGCTCCTTTCGTTAAAAAGAAACATCTTTATTTATGCGGCGTCGACTGCTATGGTCGTTTGCCATTCACAATAGTAAATTAATAATCGTATACATATTGTTTGTGTCCTCATTCGCCATAATTATGTACTTACATTATATTAAGAGAGTGTAACATATAATATACGTTAGTTAAGTTATTCTTTCGTAGCAATCAATTAGCGTTACGCAGTATACATATTATATAACATACGAGAGTAATAAGGCTGTTCATTTTTAATGGCTTAAAAGTGAATTTTATTTAACTTCGTTATTTTCATAGTGTTTATAGCAATTAGAATATACTGAATTACACCAGTTGATTACAAAAAGGATTTATTCGTCTAAAAAATGTCTATTACATCCAAAAAATTGCACAGCCTACCACAAACCCATAGAGTTGGTAGATTTCAACAACAGAGAAGGTTCAGGCTGTTCATTATTATAGGAAGCATTATCATATGAAATTTCGTAATAGAACCGAAAATGTCAACTTAATTCTGGTGCGATTAATTTATTCTTTCAATGACATGATTATAAAAATTTGTCAAAGCCTTTACCCAGAACTTACCTCGTAAGTGGACATTGTAACACTAAATAATTTTCAAAATCAATTTAATTTAGGTGTAAAAATATCTTCAATTTCTAATACACTACATAAATTTACAAATTTAAAAAAATGCGATTGCAGCGTTTTGTGGAATATTTTAAGCGAATGGGCTATTCCTACATGCGCTACAGAGCACATCTCGTATCCGTGCGTCGCGGCTGCCTTAAATAAAACTTTTTTTTGTTGACACCTCTTTCTGCATTTACGCTGTATCTGTTGAGTTCAATTTTCATCAAAATTAAAGTCTGAACTATGTGCAAATTGTTACTTTCCTGTATCTCAATTATTTCATTGTTCGCCCGATATATCGATATTTATATATATATCGATAAATATCTTAAAAATACCAATATATTGATAAATATCGATATTCGATATATCGGTATATCGATATGTGGATATCTGATATTTCCATATATCGATATATCGATATGGAAATAATATCGATATATTGCCCAGCCCTACTGCTGAGTGCTGACTATCAAATATTATGTAGACATTATCCGATGTGAAAAAAGTGTAGCATAAACAAAAAAACGCCCGAAAAGAATTTATCCACGCAAATTAAATCTGCAGACTTGCACAATATTTTTAAATTTAGGGACTTTACAAGAAGTCTTTATTTTAAAAGTTGCAAAATGCAATACGTGTTAAATTCGAAGTACGGACTTACGGAGTACGGAGTACATTGTTATCAATGTTATTATATTGTATTGCATTATTTTAAGAAAATAAATTGTACTTATTAAAATATATGTTAAAAAATGTGAATAATTCAAGTATATTTCTATCTTGCTAATTATATGTGTTACAAAATTAAAGCATTAACAAATATTAGGTATTTATTTTACTGTAACATGAGATGTGTATGTATGTACGTTAGTACTTTAGTTTCTGAGTAGCCAAATTCAGTTTAGATGAATAGCGGCAACGCAAAAAATTAGGTTCGAAAATGGTTATACAGCTCTCGAATGTTTTAAAGATTACCTAATAGTTAACAGAAACGTCGTTTTTAGTGCACCCATATTCATATCGATTTTTGAAAAGACAATTTATGAATGTAAAATCTTGTTCTCCGTGGTTACAATAGGTCAATATGTAAAATAACATAGTAGACCATTTTAGATCATGAAGTATTATTATTAGGATTATTAAAACAAACTTAATGTGTGGCACTTCAAATTAAGCGAATGTTGTATATGCGCAGATTCAAGGTATACCGTATACATACAAAAAGTTATCGTAAACCAATCTGAACATTTACATGGTGACCAGTTTCTAACACCAGTTGGATTAGATAAGTGGAAACTACTAGTTTGACAGATACTCCATAAATCTCGATATATATGTATTTATCGATAATATGGAGATATCGATAATTATGGCGAAATCAATAATTATGGGGATAGCGATAAATAACGATATTCGATAAATATCGATATCAGATATTTTCATATTCCATACATATGGATATTCGATATTTCGATATATCGATATTCGATAAATATCGATATATTGATATTCGATAAATATCGATATTCGATATTTCGATATAACGATATTCGATAAATATCGATATATCGATATTTGATAAATATCGATATCCGATATTTCCATATATCGATATATCGATATGGAAATAATATCGATATATCGCCCAGCCATACGCTTGAGCCATGATACTACTACCACAGTATATATACTTCACAGACCAGTAGCGAAACTCTCTGTCGGCACCTTTGATCTCAGGTATGCGATTTCTGTGACCCTGAATGCGGCGGCCATATTCTTAGCTGTAGTATTAGCGCGAAATTCAAATATTACGTCATAGTACTTAGCTGTAGTATTGGCGCGAAATTCAAATATTACTTCATAGTACTTAGTGGTAGAATAAATAAAATAACATTGCAAACACAAAAATCAATTGATAAATATTTATTCTTTTGAAATTATGCGATTTGCTGGATGAGGACCTATTATAATTACAAAAACCCTATTCTTTTTGGGAGGTTTATTAAAATTAAAGGGTTTTAATGAAATCTTATAAATTAGATACAATTTTACAAATCAAACAGACTACTTGTCTTCGAATAAACTCTGTAATAAGAACATAAAGTTTGCACGTTTTTCAATAGTAAGTCAGGTCTGTTGCAGCTCTCTACCCATAACTTAGACCTAAGAGAATTCAAACCATATTTGTGTATTGTATAATTAAATTTCAAAGTTTCAATTACGTTTCTGGATCTTTTGGGAAACTGAAAAAACTTATTTCTGGTGCTTTAAACTTCTGTGCTGATTTTCAATCCTTATATGCACACACGTAGCTCCCGGCTTTAAGCATTTTAACAAATCTAGGTACTTACTAGGTACGAATTTAAAAAATAACCACACTCAAAGTTTTCAACACGCGAAAGAAAGAACACCTTCAAACCAAAACACGAGACAGCTGATTGAAGTGCGGCCATATTCTAAGCGGTATATTTTGGGACATGCGCATGAAATTCTCAAATCCTGAGTTTCGCTACTGGGGTTTGTTTATACTGTGCTACTACTACCTTTGTATATTAATGACAAGTAGGTCAACCAATGGTACAGAGACATGCTGCCGCCTACCGTAAAAATTGTTTACTAAAAAAAGGTACGATTCTCGGCTAATTTGAACGGGAACGTTGCGAAATATTTAGCCCTTCCGCTTCAACAGAACGGTGAGTCACAACATTAGTTATTGTTTTGTGGTCACAACCACGATCCCAATAGTCTGGAGTGCGACCTACGGGGCGCGGTGTAATATTTACGGCTACTCAGCAGGGTCACGTTGACACTTTATAAGTGACGATTATTGACGCATGGGTATTGTATTACAGCACATTAAAAGATCGGCATTTTTAAATTTGGTTTATTTTGAGATGAACCAAAGATATGAATAGAAAATATACGTTTTTCACTAAACAGACCATTTTATAAAAAATCTGTTGTGATACACTCACACAACTTCCTTTTACAGTGATCTTATAATTACTCAAAAATTTCATTTTTAATTTTTAAGCATTTGTCAAAAATTACAAATTCTACAAAAACGGTACAAAATAGAGCGTTAGTTCAAGAGACAAATATACAGCAGAATTTAAAAATGTAATAATATACCGGGTGTTCTCTATAGGAGTTAATAAAAAAATAGAAAAAAGACAAAAGAAACCCACTTTAGAAGTATTCAACTGGAAAATCACCTATCTCACGTCAATGCACATTAAAAATGTAATAATAATGTAAAGTTTGAAAAAAATCGTTAGAGCCGTTTTTGAAAAAATCGAAAAAAACTGAAAAATCACAAGAGTAAACACCTACTTCCGGTTATGCGATTTTCTTCAAAAGCTTGCTGTCGCATCTACATGGTACACAAAACTTATATATGAAGTTTCAACGCCATACCTCTTTTCGTTTTTGAGATACTCTGTTCACAGACAGACAGACACACAGACAGACCAATGAAGAAAAACATGTTTTTTGGGTTCAGGGGACTCTAAAACGTGAAGATCCGTTGAAAACTCAATTTCGAATTTTTGGGGTGAATCCAATACTTCCTTTATCGTAAAAGGAAGTAAAAATTAAATAATTATCGCAACAACCTCACAAATTCTCAGTTTCGATTAGGTATTTTACATACCTATTTTATAATAATCATCGATGCAAGATTAGGGGTACATTAGTAGGTCAATTAATAATAATTCACTCTTATTTAATTAATCTTGAACAACTGCATTTTAATTTGTGATCCGTCATTAGGGTTTCCAAGTCCCGGGACCAAAAGTGTTTTCGGGACTTACGAGCTAAATTTCAAGTCCCGGGACTAGTCCCGAAGATCCCGAAAATGGTCCCGAAAGGAAAATAATGCTCAGGTGAAATTTCCGAATGCAATTTCCAAAGAAAAACTAGTGTTTTAAGTTAAATAAAGTATTTCTGTGCCGATAATTTGCGTTGGGGCTCGTCTACAACTTCATTGCTTTCTTTTGGCACTAAAAATGTCTGTCGCTCTTCATCTTTTGCTTTTCTTTGAACTGCAAAGTGTTTGTGTAATCCTTTCGTCAAGCTACGTCTGATTATGATAAGTTTGTAGGCACCAAATTTACATTTCGCCAATTATGTTATCTTCAATATATAAAATTGTCACCATATTGACTTCAAATCGTTTTTTTAGTGTAGAAGGAAGGCAGGTTGCGAATCGGAATTCATTCTAATTGTAACGCTTTAGGAGACAAATAACGAACACACTTAAAACCCAAAAATATAAATTATTCAGCTTCTTCGCACATATCTCAATCCAACAAAAAAACAAACAAATACATAAATAGAAGAACATATGCAAATGTGGCTGAAACAAAACACAGGTTTAATTCTTACCTACCGAAAATAATACCTCTCCTGCCTACGCAAACTGCACCGAACGATTCCAAAACATACGTGACCAAAACAGACGAGTCGAATGGCAAAAACTGATATCGGCTGTCAAAATATTGACAAGAGCACTGACCGAATATCGCGCAGTGTCGGGTTGTCGGGTATGTTCGTCATATCGCTAGTCCTATTCCTTTCCCGCTTCACCCCCTTAGCAACGAAACAAACCATGGACTTTTAAAGATCCATCGCCATCTGTCCGTCTTGGTCCAACACTACTGGAAATAGCGCGACGTTGGACTACTTGTGATTAATATACAAAGCTACTACTAAGATAAACCCATGCGGCGATCGAATTTCGTACTACGTTGTGCATGACGTCATTCCGTGATAAAAATCCTGCTTGACGGTATGGAAATGCATTGCTTTAAAGCGGTTTTTATTAATGTTTACTGTTTAGTAGTATATTTTATTATAATATTGATATATTACATTTTATTCAATATTATAATAGTATAAGAGATATTTCTTCTATGATTTAATGTAGGATTTATGTCCCATAATAGAATAAGCCCTTAAATAAAGTAGGTATAGAACATTTTTTTTCTATAATAATTTTCAAGGTCCACTTTCTAGGGGATACGTTGCATTCCTGCAGGGTCCCTAGTTTTAATAATGTTGGTACATAGATTTTTAGTGTTTTTCTTCCACTAAAAAAATTATTGTCATTTTGACAGATATGTCATAATTTAATATCGCTTGCTTAATTTTTGCATTTAAAGTATTTCTTGGTTTTCTTTTATTATCCGATTTTATTGATGATGATGATGATTCCACGTTAAAAAAGGAATTTGTCAAGAGTTCAAATTAAGAAACTTTGACATTCAAAATTGACATATAACCATAATTTTGAAAAAGTTCTACCAACACGAGGTATAAAAATTTCCTAGCGTTTTAAACACATGTCTACCAACATTGTAACATTTTGACAGTTATTATAGAAAAAAACGTACTTTAGGTGCTAGATATAATAAATTATCTTCAAAGCTTAGCATTGTATAAAGGTTTTTTTTTTGTTAAAAACGAACAATAAACGATTTTGAATACTAGAGTATTTAAATTTAAAAGTAAAGATACCAACATATGAAGAGTGAAAAGTTTAAAACTTATTCATTGTCAAAAATTATTACTTTAATCCCTAGCGCAAAAAAACGGACTTATGTTTTTTAAAATTTAAATAAATATTGTTAATTTTAAAAGAATACTTCTGTAGAAAAATATGAGTGATATATACGAGCATATGTACACTGGGTGTCCACTCTCAAAGTCAAACATAGGCAATCAACATTGTGCATTTGATTTTTAGGTATTTTTCCATTATTTCTATACTATATCAGTAAATATTATTATTACTGGTATCATTTGATGTGCAACAATTTTATCTTTCTATTGATACCACTATCTTTCCTGTAAGTTGAATTGGCGTCAGGAGTCAGCAAAATCGTTCAATGCAATGTTAGATTCCTATGTTCGAGTTTGAAAACGGACACCTGGTATATATTATTAACTATTTTTTATTACAAGCTTTTTTTGGATTTTTATGGGTAGGTGTTAAACATTTGTAGTGATAAAACAATTTTGTTTATCTACTCCTACTGTACAATGACCATTCATAATTCACAGTTTGCAGCCAATCATAAAATTCTTTTTTAATTATTCAATAGTTTGCAAGTTGCAACCAATCAGAAAATTATATTTTCATTATTCAATAGGTTGTAGCCAATCACAAAATTCATTCTTATTATTAAACGACTTTTGAAGTTAACAGCTGTCACAAATGTCATAATTGGGAAATATGAACACAAGACTCCTATTGCATTGGAGTAGATAAAATATCGTATTATATTCGCGATTATGGCCATTATTCACTCAGATGACTTACACCACGCGCCTTCGGCTTGTGGCGCAAATGTCATCTTCGTGAATAATGGCTGTCATAATCGCTCATATAACAATATACTATTAATTTATTAAGTACATATTATTTATTTACAAATTATTTACATGTTATTTACAAAATGTACACATTTACACAAGAAAACCAAGTTTTATTAAGACTTATTTTACAATTTTTGTATTTTTCTCTTCCTTATTTTGGATTTTTCTTTAATATCTCTATTCAATATTCTAATTTTAAAATACATTTTGCATCAAAAGAAAAGATGCTTGGCCTCTGTACTTAAATTGATAGATTCCGCTAAATTCATTAGGACTTTTAAATAATTTTTGGTCAATTTTAATGACTCCCCATTAAAATTGTTAAAAATGAAGAGAAGGTACTGCATCACTTTTCAACTTCCATTTATTTTGCGGTAATTCCAACAGTTTTTCTTTGGAACAGTAATCACTTTCTACAAA
Organism: Agriotes lineatus; assembly: GCA_940337035.1. Lineage (NCBI taxonomy): Eukaryota > Metazoa > Arthropoda > Insecta > Coleoptera > Elateridae > Agriotes > Agriotes lineatus. The sequence continues at coordinate 210,344 of CALNHX010001086.1, forward strand.
ATGATTTGAACATATTCTTGATGTTTTCACATTAAATTTGTGTTGCTGGTAACACTTTAGAATCCATTGTTCGCAAACATGTTTGTCCCTTCGAAAACTAAAGAAACGGCAATCGGAAACTTTCTTGCTCTTTTTGTTGTTGTTGCTTAAACAACCCATCACTGCACAGTACACCATGGTAATAAATGGTTAATGCAATGTTTTAATTATAATTTATTAAATTTCACGCACATATATCTGTAAACAAAACGAATAACACATTAAACACCGAACCGAAACCTTTAACCGCCGTATCAAACTGCCTGCTGCTGTGGAAATTTGTCACGGAGTGACATCAGGCGTGCGAGAGAGATGGGCTTATTCCATGCGCGTGGATTTATCATATAGTAGTAGTAGTATCATGCGCTTGAGCCATCGGGACGCTTTGAATTCTTGTGATACAGCTGCATTTAACGTAACGCACTTATTCGTTGCTCCTTTTTGTATTGCCCAACTTTGATCTTATATCTGTTGGGTCCCATTTTTGGTAAGAATAAAACCTGCGCTATTTACAAACTATTACTTGTATCGATTTGTAAGTTAAATAAAAAATAAACGAAATTTATTTTTATAGGGTGCTCACCTTGTGCCTATACCGGGTGTCCATTCTCAAAGTCGCACATAGGCAATTAACATTAGTGCATTTACTCTTTCTTCATTGAAATAATTCAGTTTTCTGTAGATAAATTTAACAGACGTTGACAGAAAATACCTGATTTACGCTAACTAATTACCAATTTTTTTGACAAATGCTATCGAACTTGAAAAGCAAGGCATGGCATATCTAAAAATTCCCAAGTTTTAAATTAGTATTTTAAAATAAAAATCGCATATTGAATATTATTATTGATACCATTTGATGTGTAATAATTTTATCTTTCCATTGATACCCTTACCTTCCCTGTAAGTTGAATTGGCGAGCAGGAATCGGCAAAAACGTTCAATACAATGTTAATCGCCTATGTTCGACTTTGAGAACGGACACCCGGTATATTTGTGTGAAATTTTCTCGGTTTCATGCCAGGTAGATATATAATGTGTACGAAAAATATTGTCTTTCTCCAACAAATAGTGTTTGAGTTATACCGTCAACAGACAGACAGACAGACAGACAGACAGACAGACAGAGAGACGGAATTAAGAAAACCTGTTTTGCGTCATCTAGGGACCCTGAAATGTGAAAATCTGGAGAAATCTCAAAAGGTGAATTTTTCGCTAGACGAAGGAAGTAAAACTCTTTCCAAAATGTTTGAGAAGCCCTGACTCTAAATTATAAGACTAGACTACTCAAATATTTATTAATAATAAATTTTGCAGCGTCATTATTAAACCTAGCAAATGTAAATGGGAACCATTAATAACTTATTACAACGTATCTACATTAAACGTCCATGGACAGCGAACGACGATGATTAATGATTAAAGGAAGCACTGTCATATACCTTCGACGCAGGTTATAATTGTACCTCCATTTCCCGAAGGAAAATATTAATTAAACACAGATATTTGAATTATTTAGATCGAATTGAAGCTTGCATATCTATTTTTAAGAAACTTATATACAAGAACTGGTGAAACAAAGAATAGAATAATAAATAAAAACTTATTCCCACAAACCGTAATTACGTTGTGTGCCGCAAGAATTTTAATTGCTATAAACTTTAGTATCGAATATTTTACGGCGCATTAGTTTGCGTGACTAATAGTAATTTATTATACAAGACGATCAAGTTAAATTTTATCCACTCTTGAATCGACTTCGTCTCGACGTTAATGATTCAAGAGTGGATAGTAATAACTTTATCGTCGTGTATAATACATTTGTTTTTCTATAGCAAGAACTTTGACAATTTCAAAAGAAAATTAGGACAGTCCATCACATTTCAAAATGTCAGTAGCTAGATTGGGTTGCTAGGATAATACGAAGCTGTAATATTTAATTTAAATAAAAGTTAGAAAATTAAATTACTTTATTGTTCATTCAAATGTTAAACAGTGTTTAACATGATCACCTCCTCGAATGTTAAGATACATTTAATATGCATCCACTCATTTAACATGCATGCACTCGCGTCCTCGAATGTTAAGATACATTTAACATGCATTCACTATAGCAGCATCACACATATTCATGGTAGTTCGATTTCGATTTAGCAGTTTTTAGTAATTATTATTGATTCAAAATTATTGCCTCAATGAACAATAAACTAATGAACGCATTTCGTCTAAACATTTCTCACATAAATTACCACTCTCGCTTGGCTGAGCTCGCTCGAGTGGTAAAAATATGCTCGAATGTTAAGACTGGGTTACCCCTCTTAATACGTTAATTACTATTATCTACCCTTGCTGTTAAAGTAACACTTTACCTTTTGTTTTGAGTCTATTAAAGCACACTTTAACATCTGCTATAGAAAAAAGCTCTTTTACTTCTCACTAAAATATTATTAAAATTAATATTAAAAGCAGTAGGAAGTTCAAATTTTGAATTTTATTGATGAACGTGCATCATTCAAAGTGTTTACTCTTCTAAAATTATATAATTTTAAATATTTTATTTTGTTTATATAGCATGAGTTAAACTGTAATGCTCGTTCCTTAACAGAAAGGTATATCGGCATCACTAGAAAGTGCTAGTAAGTGAATAGATAAAGTATAATATAGAAAGAAACGTTTCACTGTCTCCGAAATGAGGTACCTGAGATACGTGATAGTGAAGAATATCACAGGAAAATAGTTACAGCAAATCTCGGTTACAGAGAAATTTAGTCAAAATACAAGTGTAACAAAAAGAGAAAAACTCTGTCGTGAATTAGTAAATCTGTAAAATAGAAAACGAGATCGTGTTTTCTTCTCTCCACTACGAAAAATGTTTCTCGATTTTGGGTTTTGCAAAAGTTGCGGTAATCAAATACTATTTAGTTTGAAATGTAAAGATTGTTAGGTTTTTTTAATTTTTCGCTCGTCTATATATATTTTAGTTATAATTTCGTCGTGTTCGCCAAAACCGAATCTAAAGCATCCTCGAGCTTTACATGTTTGGGCAAAACAGCATTCGATGGTTCCTTCGGATTAAATCCCACATTCAAACTGTTCGGGTCGCTGTAATCGTCATCGTAGCCTAAAAACTGTGAGGGCTCCACCTTTGGTCGTTTTCGTGGTCTGCAAATTACCAGGGTTTCACCCTTAATCGATTTCCCGCAACAGCAGATACTCACCTCGCTTCCAATTGGTATCATGACGCTGCATCACGTTAATTAATGTTTATTTGCTCTACAGAGCTTTAGGACTTGCACGTTTATGCATCTTCTGTTAGTGGTGAAATGGGTAAAAAAGGTAAATGTTCAAAGTAAATTCAAACCCCCCCAACTGGGGGCGTGCTGCTATAGGGACCCTGCGTTTTTCTTCAGCCAACAACGACAATTACAGAATGGAGGAGAGAAGGGAGGGGTGGAGAATGGAATAAAGGCCAAGAAAGGTGAAGCAGTTCTGACCTGGCATTCTCCTCAGAGAAGGTACTCTGTTGACTTAGGAAAACCACCTAAGTGGTGAAAGTTCACCTATTATAATATTTAAGATTCTACATATGTCATTGTGGATGAGTCCTTTCCCATAAGGGAATGCCGTGATTCTTGTCAGTAATATTATATTATTCTTTCTTCCACACTTGGTTGATCTTTTCCTAATAGCGTACCTATCATAAAGTTGATGGAATCTATCCTCACCACCCAAAAATTGATTATAGATTTTCAGAACTTTAAGACATGGGACACTTTTGCTTTTACTACTATGTTTCTGCTTACGCTTCATCGTATTATATCTTCTAGGCACGGGGGGGGGGGGATATAATTTTGTACAAAAAATGGACTGGTTTGTTAACCACACACTTATCTTCGTTACGGTTACCTGACCGAACTCCATTAAGGGCGTACACATTATCACTTGCCAATTTTTCCAGAAGATCACTCGAAGTACTTAACAACTTTTTTCAAAAGCTACCATACAGTCCTTACCTTTCAGAGATGTCGAAAGGTTTAATACGACTTTACTCTCTACTGACATCAACAGACCTTCCAATGTAAATGTGAAATGACAAAATTTAGCTAACCCTAAGAATCTGTGGGTACCAGACTTTGTAATTCCTGTTCACTGATTGATGATCTGCTTTTGAAAGCCACCATAGATTTGTCTATGTAGAAAGAGTATTTATATGCAGAATGTAATGTGAATGTATTCTCACAATTAGCATTCTTGCAATCAGCGCCTTAATTCCATCAATATTAATACTTTCCCAATTTTTAAAGAGCTCGAGTTCCATATTTACATCACTCTTTGTCTTCATAACTTGCACTGTATATGAATTCAGCTCATCAAGAAGCATTTAAAGTGTGCCACTGTTCAAGATACTTTGAAAGTAATCAACTCCTTTATTCATTCTGTTCTTCAAAGTTATAAATGGAGTGAGGTTTTCTTGGAAAATGAAATAACATCTCATCGAAGTAGTCTGTACTTTGACTGCAGTGTTCAACTTCAGTTACTTCGCTATCTTCTGATTTGAGGGGGATTTTAGGGGCAAAACATTATTCAAGGGGTTAACACCAACTTAGGTAGTTACTTAGAAGTTGTGGGGGGTTGCAGCTGGAAGTGTAAATCATTTAAGTCTAACTATTGTAGTACTCACACTCTTCATTATCAGAAACGATTGGGAATACTGCTAAGGTATTACCTACGCTACCTTGCCTAGTTAGGAATCATTAAGACAGAAAAATTATTATATTTAAGAAATCAAATCATGCAAAGTCTAGGGTGCCAAGATTTATTGCAACTTCTTGGCATTTACATTTTATTTGGAATAGTTGGCTTAGTCAAGAAAATACTTGCCATTATAATGTCGTAACTTACACGCGTTTACAAAAACAAATGCCCGTGGCAAGTACTGCAATTGCTTCTGTTGGGTTTGACAAAGTTATTCAGAAAATTTAAAAAAATCTGCCAAGAACACAATTTGAGGTTGTGTGAGGTGAGGAAACACGTTTAAATTCCAAGGCATACTTCGGGAGAATTTTTTTCGATAACTTCTTATATTCCGCATCACAGGTATAAACAACAAATAATTTACTATTAAGACATACAGTTTTGCATGCACCTCAGGAATAACCAGAGGATTTGGCTCTAGTCGTGTTATAGCCCTCAGTGCTCTGGACTTGTGCTATAACTCTCACGCCGCGGGCCAAAAGCGACTGTTTTACGCCCTTGATACATAAATAACCATTTTACACATAACATACTTTTTGTAGCAAAAATAAAGTTTAATAATTATTGTAATGTTGATTTTAAATTTAGTACATTTTTGGTCCCTTAAAACATAAATTTTGATAATGTTATAATACTCTTTTATTTTTTCTTTACTATTTATAGTTATAAAAAACATTTTTTATTTCTGTAATAACAGAGAAAGTTTTCTCAACTATATAAAATAGAAGAAGTCTCATTTTGTAATAAAAAAAACAAATTGATCATTGGAAATTATGGAAAAGCAGATACTTTACAAATGATACTCTATTGTATACAGGGTGTCAAAAACAAGAAAAAAGTCCTTGTAAACATACACCCGTGTGTGTATAGTTTCCGAGACAAACACTGACTGACTTAAGTAAATTACTTGACCTGAACATTAACTAGACTTACTACATTTTGTGTTAAAATTTTCTTGTTGTTTGACGTATCTTAATTATTTAACTTCAGTTCCTACGAAATGAATTAGAAGCAATATTTGGTGACATGTCGTTACAATCTCGTCAAAATGCTTGTTTTATGCGTGATGGAGCACCCGCTTATTATTCTGTAGAAGGAAGAAAGTACGTAAGCGAAACATTCGCCAATAATAATAATAATAATAATAATATACCTTTATTGTCCAACAGGAAACCCTATTTACAGGACAAATAACGAAAATATAACTGTAACTATAATTAATCATTACTTAAAGAGCCAATAACTGAACTGGGCGAGATGGTTCTGTGTCAGAAAAGGCCATCGTTCACCAGATCTAAATCCGCTTGATTTTCGTATATGGGGGTTATCTAAAGCAATTAGTTTACTCTGAACCTATTCAAGATGATTTCCGAAATAAAATTACTAATAGTTTTGATCAATTCAGACAAGTTCCTGGGGTTTATAAAGCAATATAAAGCTCTTTTAGGAGAAGAATTCGTGCATATGCCGAAGCACATTGTAGCCACTTTTGTAACAGTGTATATTTTTTTTAGCTTATTACTTATGTTTTAGTGAATTTGCGAATATATGTTTATTAGGACTATTTTACTTGTTTTTGGCTAAAAGTATAGCCTGATTAAACATTATGTAATCAAGGTGGAACAGCTTGTATACAGTATAAATACTTAAAACAATCTGTAAAAGGCTTACTCAGAACTTGCCTCGCAAGGGGAAACAATTTAATTATTTAGGGTATTCACCCTGTACCTGTTGCGTCCGAAATATGTCTATTTTCGTCTAATGTAAAAATATGAGATGTGCATAATTTCACTTTTAACTGATAGACAGATTTTATTTTTTAAGGTGCTCACTCTGTAAATATTTGACCGAAAGTATATTCGGTATCGAACCAGGTAGACATATAATTCACAAGAAAAATATAGTTTTCCTAGAAATAGTTTTAACTATACCAGCAACATATGTTTTCATCATTCAGGGTCCCTACATGGTGAAAAACATTTAAAGAATGCGGAAATGAGCCACACTGAATGCTTTTAATCTTTAATAATCAATATGGTCTTGGAATTCAAACAATTTTCAGTAGTCAGTAATTAATTTATTATTTATTTTTCTTACTTATACACAATAATTAAAATTAGAAATATAAAACATCCAGTCGTTAGTTGTTTCTTTAAATTACTAAGCTGAAACAACGTATGAAATGCTCTAGCTAGGACACAGATCCGTATCCAAAAATTTCTTGATTATTGCCAAAAAACACGTGTAACGTAATTAAACCATAAATTGTAATACATTGTTAAATTCAGAATGAAAAGGGCTTTTAAAATTTGACATCAGAAAATAAGGACCGTATTTAAAAAATGAAGTTGATGATGGTTGCTCAGAAACGAAACATCGGATAAAAAATTGATAACGTAATCTTTGAGTTCATTAAAAGTTGCAATAAGTGTTATCAGCTTTGTTGTAACTTTAATATTAATGCCATCAAAATGGTATTCAAAATTTAAAAAAAAAAGGTTTTTAAGTCAAAAACTCAAAATCGAAAAATGATATCAGAATTTCTAGGCGTCATTTTTCTAGCCCTTCAATTGCGCAACTTTTTCCTATTTAACCAAATTTGTATCTCTTACTATTAACGAGATCTCCATATTGGCCCTCCTTATCTTGGACACACTGTATATCCTCAATTCGATTACATAATAATGTTAAACAGTGGTACGGGATGCAATTTTTAACAAAATTTTATTCATACAAGTCATCAAGTTATCAAAGTCAGACTTTTTCATTTACTAGCTTTATAACAGCTTTGAAGAATCTTTCTTGCCAAATATTGTCAACCCATTACCCCACGAGAAAACTATTAGTTAATCTCATCGTTTATATCGGTATTTGGTTTTCATCGAAACAATAAACTAAACATCATGAAGTTTGCATTCTCAGTATCTACACAGAATATCGTCGTTTTTATTTCTATTATAATGAAAGACAAGGCAATGACGTATAAACTACTCTATGGTTTGAATTAAGAACTAACATTCACTTTATTCCAGATTGGATCCCTCGGGACGAGCGCAGGGCGACTGCGAACTTCTGGATTTACCTCTTTCTCGCCTCGACATGAGACGCGACGTATACGATGTTCCCGACTACGATTACTATGAAAGAGATCGTAACAGCGACGCACCGGATTGCAAGGGTGTAAAATACTACGGCTCATACGATAGCAATAGCTATCACAGTTCTGGCAACAGGTACGACTACTACGACCAAAATAGCCGCGGAGATCATTATGGGAGTGCCTATTGGAGCAATAAGTACGACAATGGGTACAATAGGCAACCACGGCCTGACGGATACGATTACGATTACAGATATTACGATAACAATCGTCGCGGAGGTAAGAGTGAGTGCTTTTGCGATTTTTGTAATCTATGGCAAATTATAAGCTGTTGTTCGTATTATAGGTTACGATTATCATCACACGTACCAAGATGATTATCAAGATTCCCACGATTATAATTATTACAAATACCAACACTCCGATGATTACGGTCACAACTATGACCATTCCTTCCATGGCTACCACTACTCACGCCCAGCTTTAGCTCCTCCCCGAGATACCTATGATTACAAACCACAACAGCCACCTCCTCAGTACGACTACAAATCATACGAACCGTATTTACCTCACGGGTACTGGAAATACGAGAGACCATATTATGAATCGAGCGGCTATTGGGATAAGTACTTTCATGATAGGGTAAAGGACAAAAATTATTGGGGGTTTGACAAAAAGCAAGGTGGATGGGGCAGTTACGGTGGCTCTTATGGGAATTTTGGAGCTCCAGATTCTTATTACTCGTATGATTATTACGACAATAACCATAGAAATAACAACGTTCATGAGTACAATGACCGGAAGTACTATTATATTCCCAATCGCTATGGAGGATCCAAGGATTGGGGACGTTACGGGGGAAGCTATGGCTATGGAGATCACAGACGCACCCATACTAGTCATCACGATGGTTACGACTACTGGGGATTTAATCAGATAGAACATAAACATCATGACAAGGACCCAGGATTGCTCCCACCGTATCAAGATAAACCAGAGCTTGGGGGAAATTATTTACCTCCGTATGATGACCGTCCTGATCATTTTGACTTACAGCACCGCGACCACCATCACGGACATCATGCTTATGACTATGAAGACTACTTGAAAGATGGTAAATTGATGAAAATTGCTGAAATTGAGTAAAATATGTGTTTTTGTATTTATTCCTAGAATGTTCTTTACGAATGATCACTGGCTTTAGACTACATAAAGGTATAGTGAAGAAATTGATTGCCGTTACAAATATTTACGAATGTGAATTGTTTTGCCATAAAGAAGCCGACTTTCCGTGTACTTCCTATGCCTTTAGGTAATTGCAATACATATTTCTAAAATTTAAATTAATTCCTTGAAATTTAGATACACCCTCATACCCAATCTACCGTCAGAAAACTGCTATTTAAGTGACAGGCATTATAAGGAACTCGACTATTATACTGATTTAGAGCCGGATCGTGATTGTGACATCTACACAATTAACAACAAAGACAGTTGTGATGAACCAGTTGATCCTAGAAAAGACGATAGCGGTAGGTACTAGTTCAAAATTTCTGATTTGAAATACTACGCTAAACTCATTTTAGAGTGTTTTTGGCGCGTTCGTAGTGGACAAAGATTAGATCAAAAAATAGTACGAGATTCTCTCAATGTTAAGTCAATTGTGGATTGCCAGCTTGAATGTTTAAGATCATACAGATTTACATGCCGTGCGTTCAGTTTCAGGTAAGAATATAAAAGCGTTTTTGTATAAAACATAACCATATATCGTTTTAAATAGGTATGGATCCCCAGTCATTGGAGGTGCTATAGATAACTGTCAGTTAACGGATTGGCCATATTTGGACATGGATCCCCGCATCCATTTGATACCAGAAAGTGGATTTGAACTATACGAAAGGGGCAGCTATGGGCATGGCTGTGAGCCTAATCACTTTCAAATAGGGCACAAACCTGAACAGAATTCACATGATAAACTTGATAAAAGTATGTGGAAAGTATATCTTTCAAAAAACCTTCTAGTAAATAAATTATGCCTGGTAACCTAATAGTGCTTATTTGAGGAACTCGTTCCTTCATTCATGTTTGCAACATATAAGTTTCATTTTGTTGTACTGCTCTTCTCTTTCTCTGTCTTAACTTTTGTCAATCCGTTTCTGAAGCATTTTCTATCTTCTTACATTATTTCTGCCTATTTAATCGTTCGACCTTGATACAAATCAGGCCAATGCATTTAGCACGATGGACAACTAATTACACATTTCCACGCATCTGGCCTGCAATCGACTCAACCCGCTCGCCCAAGTTACTAGAAAACACCATAAACTATACCGGATAACACCCGGAGGAATTCTTCGGAAAGACACGTACCGGCTACCACCCATAAATCAGGAAGCCCGGCACAAGAAAAGCGCCCGCGTTAAATTACTTGCAGCCGCCGCAAACGTCGCCGGCCCGCGATCGACATAAGGCACGACCCCGGCAAAACGGCGCCTATCCAAATTCGCGTTAGAATTAAAGGAAATTAATAAAGCACTTCGATTCACACGAAAGCTAATTAGGGAATAAAGAAAAGGAACCGCGGATCCTTTGAGGCGCGCCCGCCTCGCCGGCATAGCCGCAAAGCGCGCCCGACGGAAGGGCAGATGTGGCGCTTTCATATATATGAAATCAAATCCTCCGCGAAAAATGACGGCCGCGAAAGCATACACCGAACATGGGCATGCTGCATATCAAAAGATGCCTAAATTCACAACGAGCAAGGTACAAACATTTGTCCGAGCCGCACTCAGACGGCTTCCGAGCGGGGCTTCATTTAGTCCGGGGCCGCGCTAGATATAATTGCATATAAGGTCTCGCGAGGGCCAAGAAAAGAACGCAACATAGGCTTATCGCATATCAGAAGATGCAGTTTTTCAAGAGAAAGCAATTGCGCGCATAATCAGAGAACAAATCACAAGCGCCAGACCGCTAGGCCTAAAAAAGGGAAAAAAGCCGAAAAAGCCACCCCACTGCGACGGCCAATGGGAAAGCCGGATTGCAGCCACAAAGGACCGCTCCCAATATAAGCACGGGAGGGTTTCAGAAAAGCATCATTCGCTCTAACATGCACCATCCAGTGCGGACGAGGGCACATGTTGTGAGAACTTAGAAAATTTTCTACAGTGTACAAACTTAGAAAATTTTCGCCTTCGGACTCCTGCTCAAGCACCAACGCTCTAACACGCACCCTCCAGTGCGGACGAGAGGTTGGAAAACAGAATTACGTTAGAGGCTCTGTACGATCGCCTGTTTGGGCCTTTGCCCCCCACACCCCCGAACCGACCAGTCCACCCGAAACTCCCTAGGCACACCTTTCCCGGACGCCCGACCTCGCCACCGCCCCAAGCGTTGCGGCGGACCAGCCCGCCGCTCCCAACTACAGGAGGAGGAACTACAGCTCCACCCCGAGCCCATCGAGCACAGCGAGCTTGACCGGCTGCGACACGCCATCCTCCGGAGCGCGGCGGCCCCCATACCTTGGGCACTCCGGAAGGTGGAGTTACCAGCACGCCGCCCCCCAGTGATCGACCCTCGGTCCTCCGCCAGGGACCCTAAGCTCCACACCCTACTGCGCCAGCACCCCCGAGCGCCCCTGAGCGAGCAGCCCCGTTTCATCCCCGGCAGTCGCCGCGGACAACGCCACCGCTTGGAACACCGCCATCGCCCCGAGAAGCGCTCCCGCTCTTCCGAACGGCACCAGCGCACCGACAAGCGCCCTAGATCCTCCGAGCGCCCCTATCACCCCGAGAAGCACGCTAAACCTGATTGGCACCTCCGGCCAGCGTCTCGCCGTCCAACGTCGCGCTCTCCCGCGTCGCGTCGTCCGCGCAGGAGGTACTCTCCCCTGCCCACGCAGCACCACCCGAACGCTGCCCGGGTAAAGTATCGTAGCCTTTCCGACCTCCGGAGATCGTGACGCCCCGCGAGAGAATAAAAGACCAGGTGTTAGTTAATAAGAAATATATCGTTAACCATTAAGACTCCCGCCTCCTGTGTGTTAATCACTTAAGTTGTGTAGTAATATAATCACCCAGACTTACGTTGTGTGTTTCTTTTTTGTTTCTTCTTTCTTTTGTCGTCTCAGCTGAACCGCCTTTACCGACAGAGCTAGCAGGAAGGTGGCGCTTAACCGCCATTGTGTAACTTAAGACCCGCCCTCACGCCATTATGCAGAGGACGAGGCGTGTTAACCTCTTATATCAAATGAATGGTTTTCTTCTTTCGATTCTTTCTTCAAGTATTCTTTCTAGAATTTGTCTTTCTTGTTATTCTTGCAGTGTGCTCATATAATTTCTTACCATAGTATGTACACCGGAATTTCTCTTGGACTTTTCCTAAAAGTTTTATTTTATATTTCATTCCTTTGGATACTTCAGAAATTTCGGTTTAGTAACAGAAGATAATTTTTTTTACTGTTGGTAATACTTAGTGGTAGTCTGTATATATCTTCATTAAAAAAGTTTACTGCCATTGGCAGTTATTTGCTACTTATATCATATATTGTCTGCATCGATATACTGGTTCCATGTACTAACTTCCATTTCTTACTTTTGCTATTCTGGGTTTCCATTTTATGTTACGTACTTTGGAAACGCATAGTGATAAACTTGCAATAGTTTGGCCTTGCCTTTCTGTTATAGTATAGATAATAAAATTGTTTCAATTTTTAGTGTGCTACATTGGATATGGATCACCTGCAAGGCTTCTACCACAAGCCACCAAAAAGTCCTTAAGGGTGGAAACTGAAGCTGATTGCAAAGCAGAATGCACTAAGGCCAGGGACAAGTCCCTCTTCCAGTGCATGTCCTTGAGCTACAGGTACCATTTATTATTAATCAATGGCGCAATACTTCCTAACATATTATATTTTAGAACATCAGCTCCAAAGGGCACTCCAAACTGCGACTTGTCCGACATCGTTCAACGAGATCTCTTATCAAACGTTGACTACGTTGCAGACTCAGACTCGTGGTTATTTGCTTGGGATGTCCACAACCCACGCTGTGTTGCAGTTCTCGTTCTAGGAATTGGGGGAAGCAGCGGCAGCAGTGGAGGAAGTGGCGGATGGAATAATGGAGGTAGTGGCGGATGGAGCAGTGGAGGTAGTGGCGGATGGAATAGTGGGGGTAGTGGCGGATGGAGTAGTGGAGGTAGTGGCGGAAGCCATGGAGTTGGAAGCGGATGGAGCCATGGAGGTGGAGGCGGTAGCAGTGGAGGTGGCAGTGGATGGAGCAGTGGAGGTAGTGGAGGATGGGGCAGCAGTGGTAGTAGCGGAGTCGGTGGTGGATGGGGCGACTCTGGCGGCAAAGAAGGGGGCAGCATAATTCCTTGGTTTAGTAAGTAGAACACGATTACGGAGAAAAATAAATTTAACAAGCGTCTTGCAGATCCTACATCTCCAATGGATACCTGGAGAATCTACAGCGTTGGTGGATTACCTTGTAAACGAGGGAGTTTGTGTCAAGAAAATAAAGTAGCTGGCTTCTGGTACTGTGAATTGGAAGCAAGAGAAGAGCATGCTTGGGATTATTGTTGTAGGCCTGACCATCAATGTGGGTACTCCGAAGGATTTCCGTATCAGTGGTAAGTTCAACAATTTAAAAAATCTTTCATGAGGTTCTGACAGTTTCATTTGTAAATTCGCCTTCCCTCTATTCGTACGATTTTCATTGCTATACTAAAGTGGAGCCCCTTTCAAAAATTCATCCTCTGTGATGCTATACATTCTAGCTCTTCTTCTGCACTACAAAAAAATACTAGAAATCTTACCTTATGACCACCTTTACAGCTGGTAGTTCGTCAAAATAAGTTCTTTTCAGGATATATTTATCGTCGCAACAGGAAAGGGTCCTAGCGAGCTCTAGTGAGTGTTCGTAAATCTGTTTGTTGCCAAGAACTTCTTGACTATCTTGACGACGCAGGAGAAAAAATCTTAAACGTAGATTCTTTGCAATCCCTTATTAGTTTTTTTCTGTTTTTTAACCATTGAACCTCCAACCAATTTCGATATGGTCTAATTTTTATAGCTAGTCATCGTGATTTTATCCTGGTCTAGAAGCTCCAGTCTTGTTCTTGAGTCTTGTCTCAAAATCTAGACAAAACCAAGACTAGTTTTCAGATCTTCCAAGCCTCTAGCTGTCACAGACAGGTAGGGGTCACAAGTTTGCGAATTAAATTGTCAGACTTGTATAGTCGTGCCAGCGATATTAAAATGTATTCATAAATTAACTTTTGCATTAATTAAAGGTGCTACGTTGGACCTAGAAAAACCCAATGGAGAAAATGTAATGATCGATATTATCCGTATATAAGTAATGTCCACGACAGGTTCGATCATCATCACTCAGGATCCTATTTGCCGGACTCTGGTCAAGGCAACATCCAGTTTGCTAATTCTCTTGGTTCAAACCATGTGCCAGATCAATTGCCACCATACAGAAGACCCAGTTTGAGGCCCCCTGATTCGCCATTGCAGTCTCCACCACCAAATCTGGATGACTATGATAGCCAGTTCAACAATCCTTACCTAGATCCACCTAAACCAGGAGGATTTGGACAGCCTCGTCACTGGCCTATATCCTACTTGCACAAGGAGGCACCGCCCAACGAAACCTCGTCCGATCCGAAGTTTGACTTTTTGAAGTTGCCCCAGGGCAGGAATATTGATTCCAAATATGATGCTATTGCAAATTTAATCGATGTGATTAAGTCAAATGATCTTAAAAATGTACAGTATCAGATTTCCAATAGCTCTGACAAAGCTGACGATGTGTTGTATGTTCAAATTCCACTGCCGGCAAATTACAGCTTAGATAATAAAAGCGATAAACTAAGTAAGGCTGATGATAAAGACGATGAAAAGTTGGAAGCTGTGGATTTGTTGTTTCCCAACGAAAATAAAAACAATACAACCCATTCGACCCCACCTCGTTCTGCAAAAGCATTAGAAAGTTCGAGTGGGAGCAGCACAACCACCGGAAAATCCCCTGTTTACAGAAGAAGTTACATTACTAAAACAAACAGGACGGTGATTAATCGGAGGTATTCCAAAGGAACTGTGGAACTACTGCCTGTAGCTTAATTTTTCTTATAGCAAACAGTTCTTTTTAATTCTATCAAACTTACACAGTAGAGACTCGAATATTTTTTACTTTAAAGTAGTGCTTACTTTAAGAAGATTTTACTTATGTAATAGTATTTGGTACGTACATCATAAGCGATACTAACTTAAAAATATAACCGCAGCTTTTCTAACGCAAAGTGTTTTTCCCTTTGAAAATACAACTATTTACGAAGGAAAAGCTATGGATCAACTTAAGTAGAATTTTGACTTAGGAATTTAACACACTTTTGTCGCCTGTGATATTAATAAAAGTTGTATTAGTATTCCTATGTCAATAATAATTTTATTAAAACAGGTTTTTTTACTTTTATTTCGAATAATTGCGCAATAATTATTGTAGTCTTTTTAAGACTATCATACTACATTGTTCACTCAACAGGAATAGTTACTCGACTTCCCACGAGTAGAGATCATATATGTATTAAAAGATGAGCCATTGTGACCATGTGAGTTAGCAAAACTATATTTCATTTGTTTTATTTGGAAGAACTATGCATAAAGTTTAAAATTCGCAAAAATCAGGTACCCATGGTTTGTGGATCCAAAACAAATCACCTACATGTCCTAGAGACCCTGTACAATATTTAGATATTATCAAAGAATATAGATCTATATTCTTTGATATTATATAGGATCCATAACATGTCCTATTTATGAGTGCGCAGAACCAGTTTCACGCTATAATTTAATAAAAGTGCGTCTAGTTCAAACAAGTAATGTACTAAGTGTGCGCTTGCTTGTGATAGGGGTTTTAGAAGTTTGACCAATAGAAATATTCAAGGGTGATACCACAAGCAGTGGATGTATTTTTGACAAATATTTTGCCTTTTCCATGGAAATTATTGCGTCGAAACGACATCATATAAAAAACTTTACTAGAAAAAATTGCCCAACAATTAATATAATTAGTTCCAATAGTATGGGGTTATTATAAAGTTAAGGGTATACTTTAAATTCTTATAAATTTTAACAAATCAAACCAACAACAATAAGTAAACGAAATCTAATTGCTTAAATAATGGGATTGTATTGTATCTGTGGAAAACAAAAGTGTTGTCATGGCAACTATTGATACAGATGCCAAAACGAAATTATCTCAATTTTAAGCAGACATTTTGTGGATTTATGGCCACTAAAATCACCTGATATTAACCCAGCGGATTACTGGCTGTGGAGTTATTTAAAGAAATTGGTGTTTCAAACATGATCAACAACGCTGCAAACATTAAAAGACGAAGTTAGGGGGCAAAAGGGTGCAATTCAACCAGAAATGTTACACGATGATGTAAAATTTGGATTTGCAGTGACCAGTTTTGGCCATACAAGATTCCATTATTTAAGCAATTAAATCTCGTTTACTTTTTACTTCCTTTTACAATAAAGGAAGTATTGGATTCACCCCAAAAATTCGAAATTGAGTTTTCAACAAATCTTCACGTTTTAGAGTCCCCTGAACCCAAAAAACATATTTTTTTTCATTGGTCTGTCTGTCTGCCTGTGTGTCTGTCTGTCTGTCTGTCTGTCTGTCTGTGTGTCTGTCTGTGAACAGCATATCTCAACAACGGAAAGAGGTATGGCGTTGAAACTTCATATATAAGTTTTGTGTACTATGTAGATGCGACTGCAAGCTTTTGAAGAAAATCGCATAACCGGAAGTAGGTGTTTACTCTTACGGCTCTAACGATTTTTTTTAAACTTGACATTTTTATTACATTTTACTTCCTTTTACTACTAAAAGGAAGTATTGGATTCACCCCAAAAATTCGAAATTGAGTTTTCAACAGATCTTCACGTTTTAGAGTCCCCTGATTCCAAAAAACATATTTTTTTTCATTGGTCTGTCTGTCTGTCTGTGTGTGTGTCTGTGAACAGAATATCTCAAAAACGAAAAGAGGTATGGCATTGAAACTTCATATATAAGTTTTGTGTACTATGTAGATGAGACAGCAAGCTTTTGAAGAAAATCGCATAACCGGAAGTAGGTGTTTACTCTTGTGATTTTTCAGTTTTTTTCGATTTTTTCAAAAACGGCTCTAACGATTTTTTTTTAAATTTTACATTTTTCTTACATTTTTAATGTGTATTGATGTGAGATAGGTGATTTTCCAGTTGAATACTTCTAAAGTGGGTTTCTTTTGTTTTTTTCTCTATTTTTTTTATTAACTCCTATTTTAAATAAAACACCCGGTATATTATTACATTTTTGAATTCACCTTAAAATTCTAGAGAAAATTTGTCTCTTCAACTAACACTCGATTTTGTACCGTTTTTGTAGAATTTGTAATTTTTGAAAATTTTTAACAAATGGTTAAAAATTAAAAATGAAATTTTTGACTAATTATAAGATCACTGTAAAAGGAAGTTGTGTGAGTGTATCACACCAGATTTTTTAATGTGCATTGATGTGAGATAGGTGATTTTCCAGTTGAATCGATTTAAGAAAGGTTCGCATCTGCGACACTTTTAATTTATGTCATAATAAACAGTAGGCTACGCCGCGCGGGCGATTGTTTGGCCACGCCCGTGCTGTCAAGGTGAGTTACGAAATGTAATTATTGATACTCCACATATGACTGTATTCATTACATAACGCTTTAATTATTTCAAAAACGCTTTACCTGTAACGCAAGAAGCAACTAGAATAACTTTACAACTTTACTTCCAGTTCGAAATTGTAGTTTTATAACCTCACTTCACTTTTAGCCAGTGTGCTAAAAGTAAACAGCTGATTTCTTTAAACACGGTAAACTATAAAACGTCACTTTTAGTGAAACAATCTAGCGCTAAAAGGCCTACTTTTAGTAGTGGTCGTAGATAAAAATTTAAAATCCAATTTTTGGCTAATTATAAGATCACTGTAAAAGGAAGTTGTGTGCGTGTATCACACCAGATTTTTGTTATTAGCTTAATTTGTTAAAAATATATAATAAGCTGAAACATATCCCTTACTTTATGATAACCCTGTATATTGTAATACAAGTGTGGAAAGAATGCCTTTGGAAAACGCACGTGAAAGACATCAGTTTTCCAATGGCCTTTCCACGTGTGTATTACATACTATTTTTCCTACGACAGCTTCGTATTCCACAGATATTAATTTTTCAATTTTGACATTTGGCAAAAAAAATTTACATTTGCAAAGAAAATATTTATCAGTTTTAGCCAATCAGGTGATTATTACTTGACATTAGAGTGCAGAAAGTAATGAAGTAAGAGTGCAGAAAGTGATCATTTTCTGCACGCAACCGTGTGCGCAAAGTGAGTACTTTCGCACCAAAGTAGGAATAATATAAGTTTTAGTTATCAAAGTAGTAATTATTAATGAGACATTTTAATAGTAATTTACATTGCAATACCGTTATTTAGAACTTAACGTGCGAGCACGGTATCTAACGAGCGAGCGTTAGCGAGCTTGTTATCCGTATGAACACATAAAGTTCTGGAAGTGGTTGAGCACTGTACAACGTTTTAAGTTGTTCTGAATCGACGTTGCTACTTTTCTTTACGAGCTGAGTCTGTTAGGATTATAACGGGCTGTTTATTACGAATGCCATAACAACATAAGCATATTGCTATGGTATTGATGATGAACACCCGTTATAATCGTAACAGGATCAGCACATAAAAATGCTCTTTACCCATAGAGACAGAGCTCAGTAAACGGGCGTTTACGATTCAGAGGGCCGGTTGCAGAAAGCAATGTTAAGTCTCGTGTTAGCTAACGCGACGTCAAAGTGAACAAAAACGCATCAAATCTCAAATGCTTATGGTAACTAATACATTAGTAAACAAAATTTGATGCGATTTTGTTCACTTTGACGCGACGTTAGCTAACACCCGACTTAACATTGCTTTCTGCAACCGGCCCAGAATGCCATAAATTTTTAACGCAAGCCACACTTCGTTTACACAGTTTGTTTTATTTATTTTCACATAACCTAGCGACATCACTAAGATGAATATCGTTGCTAAGCGATATTTTGCATCAAGGCTACTTAATTTTTAAGTACCTACGTTGTTTTTTTAATATTTTACACGGTTCCCAATATTCAGTGATATACTGTTCCTATTGGTTGAAAAGCAAATCTCTACAATATGATTGGCTCATATATTACAGGCTATTATCTTTGCGCTACGTTGTAGGCCTTCACCAACTAATAACAATATACTTGGGGCACATCAGCACATACACGTCATCGATGCAATTTTAAAGAGATTCCTCGTACCAACTTAAAAAATATAATAGCTTTTTGCAAATAATGTGCTCGAAAGCAATAGCTAAAAATAAGTATATTTGTTTGGCATGGGACGAGACTCCTAGGCATGAGTACATCACTCTTACAGGTCCAGTCTCATATTTTCGAGACGCGGGGGGGGGGCACTGACGTAACATGTTAAGAAACAAACTGTTACCAACTCGTTTGATTGCCACAAAACTCGGCTCACCGCCTCGTTTTGGTAATCAAACTCGTTTCGTTAAGATGCTCATAATCCAACTTGTATGGTTAATATCTATAATAAAACTAACATAAAAGGCGATTTCTCAACACAAATTCTTAGTACTCAATTGGAAATCAAATTAGGTGATACTGAACAGTTTTATAAACTAACAACTTTCTACAATCAAGAAATAATTAAGTATTTTACTTATCAAAATCCAGACCTAAGAGATAGAATAACAAGGTCAACACATCACCAAGACACACACCTCACACAATTGTTGCTGCGCAAGCACAAAAGGTGTGCTCCAACTTTGTAACCTGAATCCGGGGCAAGTTGAGCATTGTACCGCCAGCTGCCAGCGCATAAAGCACCAGCCTCTACACCGCAAGGTAAATAGGGTTACAGATAATACATACATACTTATCAAAATCCAGACAAAGATACTCTCTCTGCAACTCTAAGAAATATACCTATCTGAATAACGGTGGAAGAAATTAAGCAAAAACTCTTAGATCACAAGCACCCTGTAATGAAGGTAACCTCGTTCAATATCTCGAGAAATATCAGGCGCACAAGAAAAAGAGAATATAAATTGTAGGGCACATAAAATTCTAAAAAAAAAAAACTTTTTTCATGTAGCATCAACGGTAACAGAGTTATCGCAACAAAATTAAACAACCCCCTTTTCAAGATGGCGTAAGTAAATAGCACATAGGAAATCGACAACTTGCGTTAAGCTTTCCCTCGCACACCCTAGAATTTCAAATTTTGGTTCACTTTCAAGCAAAAGTGACTGGACTATTTGGCTTAAAATATAATTTAGTTTTTATTTTAAATTAAATTACTGTGACACACCACCTCCTTTGTAAGAAATTTAAACCAGTTCCGTTATTCTCTATATAATATTTCCATTAAAGAACATGTAATTTGCATACATGCTGACAAAACGCCATGCAGTGACAATGCATTTACTACACTACCAGCTGTATTGATTATTTACATGTTTATTCATGCAATACTGATGGTAAATTACTCACACACACACCACCAAACACTAACAAAAGCACTCAGTTCATGTCGGCAGCTCCAACTAGAATTCTTTATTCACAGGATCGTGACACGGGAAAGCTGAAGCCTCTTTTTAGGTGATGTTGGTACAGCTGACCTGTTTACTGCATCAACAATGCAGTGCTTTCGTGTAACAATGTTTTACTTTTCTGACTTCTATGTGTTACGTAATTGTTAAGCATTGGCACTTGGATTGGAGTAATCCCATAAATTAAAATCATCATGAGAAACAAAGAGGATTGTGTTTCATTATTACATAGTTAAATAAATTTCCTGAAGAAGCCACGTAGCGCAGTTGGGTAGGAACTAGGCTTGCCTTAAGCAAGTCTTAGGTTCAAATCCCGCGGCGGCCGGAATTTTCCGCAGTTTTGGCAATTTGAACCGGGCACGGTGAGACCATTCACAGTTGGGCACCAAATTAACTGCAGGCCATTAGCATTCCAGGCTGCTATTCTTAGTGTGGTAGCCATTATGAGGTAATTTTGCTGATGACTGTGGTTAGCATGGACAAAATCATGCTATTTTGATTGAGGAGTTGGTTGAATAGATTTTTAAATTCATTTAGAAAGGAAGTCATGATGTTTGTAATGTCAGGATTGTTAGGATTATTCTGATTTTCAATGGTTACTTGCGCATATGTGCGATTGATAAAAGATGGTTGAGTGTTTGGAGGAAGTCCCGTGTTAAAATTGGTACTTACGTTTTTGTTTGACGTATTTGTAGGCCTGGTAGTAAGACTAGCTTTGTTTCGTGCGTTGATTAGATCTTTATAGACTGAGCATCCCTTATAGTTCGCAGGATGATCTCCATTACAAAGTACACACGTAGCTGGGGTATCTTTAGTTTTCTTGCATGTTTTAGTCTCATGTGGCCCTGCACATTTCACACAGTTGAAAAGCTTCGTACAATATGTTTTGGAGTGTCCGTAAGATTGGCATCTTGTACATTGGATAATTGCATTTTTATGTCTGGGTGGCTCAACTGTGATTTTAGTATGGAGTAAGAATTCCAGGGTATATATGTCTTTGTTATTGGTCATGGGTTCAAGATCAAGGAAGAAGAGGGGCAAAGGCTCTTTTGTGATTTTCTGTTTGACATTGATAATGTTACGTACTTTATGCCCTTTTATAGCAAGTGCTGTTGTAATATCTTCTAGTGGGATTGAGGGATGGAGACCTCGTATGACTATTCTGTATGCTCGCTCTTGTTTTGTTTGATAAGTATGATGGACTATGTTTTCATCCCTCATGTGGGTAATTAGCTTTCTATAAGTATCTGGGGTATGAGGATATTAACTCTAACTACGTTATTAGGAAGCGCTTTGGTGTAGTATGTTTCTTCAGGCGTTACTGTTGCTAAACTATCTATCATTTGTTTGTAATTTTTGACCCCATAAATATATATGGGCGGTGGTTTAAGCTCCTTTTGTTGTTGCTTTACTTGTTGGTTAGTATTCGTACTGGTTATGTTATTTCTTGTCTCATTGTCTTGTGTTGAGTCATTCGATAGTGCTTGATATCTATTCGATGTTGTAGTCAGCTGAACATTTTCTACCATTGTTTGCGTCTTCGGGCGTTTCCTTTTTTGAGTAATCACTTGCCATGCGGGGGACTTTCCTGCTTCTGGCGCCGTGAGGTCCTGTTCTGACATGACCTCATCTTCTTCGTCACTTGATATATTATAAGAATGTGATGCATCGTTGGGATTTTTAGGTTTATTACTTGTTGGATGGTTTGAGTAGGTATTAGGAAAGCCATTATTTAAAATTAGAGGTGGTGAGAATTGATGTAAGTTAAGATTAGGATTATTAGGAAATTGATTTTGATAGAATTGCTGCTGTTTCATGTTTGCTGTGATTGGATTTATTGTTTGATACGTTTGATAAGATTGCATGAGCTTTCCTGGCTGTATTGTTGGCACATAATATGCACTCAACAGACCGAACAGTTATAAAGATTCCCTTTTATTCCATATACTTCTGTCACCAACCAGACGGCACTGCTCATGCTGGTTCTGCGATAATAATTAAATCTAATATTAACCATTACGTATTGCAACCATACGGTACAGCTGAAATCCAAGGTACTCAAATAAGGGTAGAAACTTCCAAATATCCAATAACCATCTCAGCTATATATTCCCCTCCTAGACATAATATTTCGCTAGAGCAATATAATGAATTCTTTCAAGAACTTGGACCTCGATTTCTAGCAGTGGGTGATTGGAATGCCAAAAACTTAATGTGGGGTTCAAGACTAACCACTAGTGATGGGAAGTTTCGATACTTTTGCGGACTCATTCATTCCAATCCCATTCCGCAAGTGGATCGAGTCCATCGGATTCGATCCTCGGATCGGCATCGAAATTGAATGTGCATTTCAGACACCCGGGTCCTCGGTCATTCCGGACTCGGAACGAACAACGCGCGTATTTTTGTTTTGGTGAGTGGTCACGCAGTCGGTAATTCAGTATGTTTATATGTCTCAAACATCAATTGGGCACATACAAAACCGCCAAAAGCCATAAATCACTGATAACTGATAAAAAAGCATGCAACTTCGGCCGTATCATGTGTCGCCTGTCGACGTCGAGCCTCTAAAACGAACACCATCATCATTTGCTGTTCCCCATCAACACATTGTATTGAAATGGATTGAATAACGGAATGCCAAAGCAATGAATGTCCGCGAGAATTGACGCCTCGCGACCTTTTCGTTCCTTGGAACGAATCCGGACCGAAACTTGGACTCGATCCAAATCGATCCTGCCCCGGATTCGATCCTTTGTATCGAATCCGACCGGATCGACACATCGCTACTAACCTCACCAAAAAGACGTCGTCTTTTTCAATGTATTCAGCAAAATCAACTAATCACTCTGTCCACAGGGCAATCAACCTACTGGCCATCCGACCTAAATAAGATCCCGGATTTGCTAGAGTTTGGTATCACGAAAGGTATTTCTGACATCCATACCAAAATTTAATCAAGCCTTGACCTCTGTCATGATCACAGTTCTCTGATCATCACTCTAAGTACAGCAATCATCTGGAGAGAGCCGTGTCCCAAACTTTGATCTAATAAGACAGACTGGGAACATTTCCACAATATCATCAATGACAACATTACTTTAAATCATCAAATTCAAACACCATCTGAGCTTGAAGATGTTACACAATACCTTACAACACTAATACAAGATGCTGCATGGAAGTCCACACCTCTCAATACTAAGACTACGCAAAGAGATCATAACCTACCTTTATATGTCAGAAATCTTTGACTGAAACTGAAAAAAGAAGGGCGCGAGCTAGATGGCACAGAACAAGGAACCCTCTAGACAAAAGAGTTTTCAACAGGCTAACCCATCAACTATACGCAACACTACAACAAATCCGTAATGATAGTTTCGAATCCTAATCACAAGTTTAACACCAGATGATCAATCGCTATGGCGTGCAACCAAAAAATTTAGACTGCCGGTACCAGCCATATCACCAATTAGAAAGCCAGATAGTACTTGGGCGCAATTTGACAACGAGAAAGCGGCAGCCCTCACTGAACATCTTGAAACTGTTTTCTCGCCTAACAATGATGTACATAATGATGATGAAATTACCAGTTTCCTCAGTGCACCGTGCCAGCTATCCCTCCCCATAAAACCAGTTTCGCCAGCATAAGTCCGAGCAGAAATTCGAAAACTCAAACCATTCAAGACTCCAGGACATGACCTAGTAGTGGAAGAACTACTAAAACATTTACCCCGAAAAGCTGTCGTATTACTAACGACTATCTACAATGGCATCTTGCGGTTTTGTCACTACCCTATACAATGGAAAGCTGCACAAATTATTATGAAACCTAAACCAGGTAAACCACCCACAGAACCCAGCTCGTATCGCCCCATCAGCCTATTACCTATAATGTCCAAGCTATTTGAACGACTCCTATTAAATCGAATACAAGACCTTGATGTGTATGATGACCTTCTGCCCCAACACCAATTTGGATTTCGTCAACATTATTCTACAGTACAACAATGTCATCGCATTATCACCAAAATAAGAGCCTGTCTGGAAGAAAAGGACATTTGTGCTTCTGCTTTCCTTGACGTGAAGCAAGCCTTCAACAAGGTCTGGCATACCGGTCTCTTATATAAATTGAAAACACATCTGCCTAGCACAATCTACCTACTGCTTAAGTCCTACCACACTGATCTATTTTTCCAGGTTAAAGTTAATTCCTCAACAAACAAATAACAAACAAACAAACAAACAATCTTCAAACTACTATCCTATAAAATCCAGTGTTCCTCATTGTAGTGTCCTTGGCCCGTTCCTTTACCTCATATGCACTGCTGATATACCCACTAACAACGACATCCTACTTGCCACATTTGCTGACGATATGGCAATCCTAACATCCGATGCTGATCCGCACAGAGCATCCAGCAAGCTGCAGAATTAAATGGACGTCCTTCGGCCCTGGCTTGAACGATGGAAAATCACAGTTAATGCCGAAAAATCCAAGCAAATAACCTTCACTACACGGCACCAGCTCTGTCCCCAAGTCTCCATAAATAATCTTCCAATACCACAAAAATCTGAAGTGAAGTAAAGTACGTTTTTTTTTCTATAATAACTGTCAAAGTGTTACAATCTTGGTAGACATGTGATTAAAACGCTAGAAAATGTTTATACCTCGTGTTGGTAGAACTTTTTCAAAATTATGGTTATGTGTCAATTTTGAATGTCAAAGTTTCTTAATTTGCACTCTTGCCAAATTTCTTTTTTTAACATGGAATCATCATCATCAATAAAATCGGATAAAAAAGAAAACCAAGAAATATTCTAAATGCAAAAATGAAGCAAGCGATATTAAATTATGACATCTGTCAAAATGACAATTTTTTTTTTAGTGGAAAAAAAGAACTAAAAATCTATGTACCAACATTATTAAAACTAGGGACCCTGCAGGAATGCAAATTATTATAGAAAAAAATGTACTATACCTTAGCTTCCACCTGGATCAGAGACTAACGTAGAGACAACATATTCAAGCAAAACAAACTCAGCTAACCTTAAAAGTCTGGCCAATGCACTGGTTACTAGGTCGTAGGTCCAAACTCTCTCTTGAAAACAAAATACTAATTTATAAGACAATTATAAAGCTCATTTGGACTTACGGAATAGAACTCTGGGGATGTAGAAACCTACACATACCAAAGTACTCCAGCGTTTGCACTCAAAAACCCTTCGAATGATATCAGATGCTGCATGGTATGTTACAAATCAAACCATTCATGCAGACCTTGGAATTCCTTTCATAACAGAAGTTATTAACCTTCACGCTACTAGAACCAAGAACAGACATTCAACTCATCCTCATGACCTCATCCGAGGACTTTACCACCCACCGCCACATGCACGACGCCTTAACAGGAAATGGCCAGAAGACCTGGGTGACTAGGTGACGAAATGGAGAGCTGTCATTGGACGGTACCCATACAAGACATCCTGCATTCAAATCATTTACTAGATACTCTTTGTTATTGAGTAGTTGTAAATACGCTATAAATAAATTTTTAAAAAAAAGCTCTACCTATTTAACCAAATTCGATGCCCCAACCCTCATAGAAAGTTCCTAGATCCCTTTGGAATGCATTTCCACACAAAAAGCCTACAGCAATTTAAAATAATATACCGAACACGTATTATTTCGAAAAATTTTTTGAAGTCTATAATACAAACAATGCAGTGTCACCACACTATGGCGACTAGATCAAGAGTAGCTGATATCCCCTTACGGCTTCAACCTTGCAGGGGTAGGTTCCCTACCCTTCTTCTAATCATTCTAGGTTATTTTGAATGCTTTAGAAAAGCAAATTTGAAATACAGCACTACAGGTGGTCCTGTTTTTCTCTTACTTTTTGAATAATTTGCAAACTTTTTCAAAGAAAGGAACACAACAAGATTTTTAATGATTAACAGACAAAATTTAAAACCTCAAAAACACATAGGTACTAAGAAAATATAGCTTTTATTTGCAGAGGAATAAACTATAATGGATCTTATAATTTAAAAAAAAAACAATAAAAAAGCGTAATTTCTAATTTTTAATGTTTTTCAAAAATAAATAGAATATTTCCGTAGTTAATGGATACAACTATTCGACCGTGTCATGAATCAGGAAATATAACACAAAGTTTTCAATACTTACAGCTACAATACATTACGTATAAATATTGCAAATAATACTATCCAATACTTGTTTTATTCTGTTCATGTACAGCATAATTTTCACATCTTTAACGAATTAACAATCGGTCAACCTCCCTGTTCGAAAGTGACCTTTAAGTTACTTACACTTTTACACATTGTCAAATTATAATTGTCGGTTGAAAACTACATATTAACTTGAATATAATGAACTGCCTGGCTTACCAATACAACAAATATTTCAGTGTAAATAAAATTATGGAAAGCTATTAGATAAAATGTATAATAAAATTCATATGACAATGCCAGATAATAGTTATTTATTGTAGAAGTGTTTTAGATGGTGTTTTATCCAGTGCAAGAATGTTTAAACGCAAAAACGCAATTCGAGCGTTTAATTTTCTTAAGTGGATAAAACGCAACTAAACACGAATGCAATACAACGTTTTATCCAACAACTCAATAAATATAAAAAAAAACATATGTTTTGTATTGACAGCCATGAAAAGTCATAGTGACAATTTGGAAAGTACCGAAAGATCAAATGTTATACGTTTGGCAGTACTGAAGTGTATTGTCAGTCTATGTCAAATTTGAAATTTGTAGGTGAAGTTTTGCGTCAATCTGTGTCAAATAACAAACAAAACTTAACCTACAAATTTCAAATTTGGCATAGCTTGACAGTGCTACCAACAATGCAGTAGTAAGTGACACGGTTTTATGCCACTAGTGGAATAAAGTAATTTCATTATTCCACTAGTGGATAAAGTGGTACTTTAGACGGTTCATAAGTGTGGATAAAACTTCAATTATAAGGTGATTGTGGATAAACATTGTTTATTTATTACACACACTTAAGTATTATATTAATCCCTAGTACCTTGTTGCAAAAGCAACTCTTTAATCCCTAGGGAGTAAAGTTACTCTCTAGCGATTAAAATTCTGTCATGCATATGTTGATTGAAAATTAAAGGGTATTAAGTAACAACTAAAAGTTAGTGTAATAAATAAAATATTGTACTATATCACAGGACTAAAGTAAGCTTTATTGACTCAGGAGATTTAACTCAGTCACTCTATGTGCTCAGCACTTAACCTTTCTCCTTCACAAATAAAGCTCTATTTTAATCCCTCGTTATACAAATAACTATAATGCTTACTTTAAAAACAATATTCATTTTTTTCATAGTGATCATAAAGTCGTCTTTTTTTAACGAAAAATAGTATTGAAAGTACCACTTTTTTTAACTATTTTATTGAAATGTCAATTTGACAGTTGTAAATTCCGAAGTCCTTTGCGACTAAATTTCGAGTGCAAGAGGTCACTATGCAAAAAACAAAACGTGTACAACATATTTTGAAAGTCCCTTTTCTCATTCATTTCCTTGATTAACTCGGGCTATGAAAAAAGTATGACTTTCAAAACTAGTTGTACAAATTACTATGCACAGGGTGGCGCAATGGGTATTGATGGTTTTTAGAGTGTTATTATGGATATACTAATGAAACGACCAAGGTCTAAAACATATATTTTTATTGCACATATAATGCAGTTTTACAACAAAAATTATTTTTTGAAAATAACGTTATTTAAATGGCCACCACGTTTTTCTAAACTTCTTCATGTAATGTTCAATGCTATTACTAGACGCATTGCTGAATGAGTTGGACTCCTTACTACAGCTTGCCGTACTTGTTCTACGTTCTGTGGTGTACGCACAGTTTTTACACAACCGAAATATTCATTTTGTACACTTCCGTAATCATGAAACCTTGTAACCCACAACAAAATTGCGTTAAGACGTCAAGCAGTAGCAATTGAACATTACACGAAGAAGTTTAGAAAAACGTGGTGGCCATTTAAATAACGTTATTTTCAAACAATCATTTTTGTTGTAAAACTGCATTATATGTGCAATAAATATATATGTTATAGACCTTGGTCGTTTCATTAGTATATCCATAATAACACTCTAAAAACCGTCAATACCCATTGCGCCACCCTGTATTTAATCCTGTTCTGGAAAGAAGATATGTTTGCAATATTTGACTAAAGCATCAATAATAACACAAACTACCTGTCTTTCTAATGTAAACATTATCACCGTTTGTCCAACATCATATTGTGTCAAGTTCCAGATGTACCGTGGAAGATTTCCCTTTTTGAAAAATTGTTGACAAATCATGTAATGTTCAAAAAATATATATTTACCAGTAATTAGAGAGATTACTTGAAGATTGGTAAAAAACTCTTGACTCTACCATTGCCCCCTGGAACTGCTTTCGCAATACTTCAGGGTGCTTTGTTGTCATTTAGGACTAACCTTAACTAAGCAAAAGCGGCATGCCCTACCCGGGGGGTGGAACTCTCGCCTGCACGCTCCATATTTCACTGTGGCCTCGACTGCAGTGGCAGACACCACTAGCCTATCGAGGCCCCAACCACATATAGGCTGATTTGACATTGATTTTCTTCCCAAATTAGTATTTCAACTAGTTCAGAGCGGCGAGTTCCCTTTTAGTTTGCTAAAAATCAAAATGTACGACAATGCCCCCGCCACTCTAAAAAGACCAAATTAGAGAGATTCCAAAAGCTCAAATGTTTGGAGCAAACCGAAAGGCATCATGACACATCTATTCTCTTTAATCACTGGTAAAAAAAATTTTTTAAACCATTACATCACCTGTCCATAATTTTTTTTAAATGAGAAATCTGCCACAAGACTGTCATCTGGTATTTTGTATTCTCATATTCAATTACCTACATAACAGAATGTGTATTTGTATCTGTACATGACACTACAGTCTATTAAAAATATCAGTGCTTTAATTCTTGTGCATTTTTAAATGCCTAATTAAATGAGCCTTCTGGGAGAACCTCTTGTTACAATACTCGCACAAAAATGCCTTTTCACCTGTATGCACCAACATGTGCTGATACAACTGTCCCTTCGTGGAAAACGCTTTCGCACATTGGTCGCAATGATAGTTCTTCTCCCCCGTGTGTATTCGTATATGCGTGTTGAGATTACTCGAACTTGCAAACCGCTTTGGGCAATATGTACAACCGTAGGGTCTCTCCGATGTGTGTATAGCTATAGTGTGCTTTGTGAGCTGCTGAGCAGTCGCAAAAGCTTTGCTACACGCTGCACAGATGTGATTTTTTCACCGGTGTGAGTACGCATGTGAGTGTGCAAATGTCCCCCATTTATGAACCGTTTGTCACACAAGTGACACACATAAGGCTTTCGCCGGTGTGAATACGAATGTGATGTATGAGACCAGGCTTGGTTCGAAACACTTTACCACATGTGTCGCACTGGTGCTGCTTCATTGGCTTCTTCGATTGTTTATTGTGGACTGCGTCAGGCCACTAGCTCCAGGTCTTCCACTTTTAAATCGATTTCCGAATTTTTTAAATCACTAAATTCAATTTTAAGTTCACTCAATTCAAGTTTTCATTTTCACATAAGGTAGAAGATGAAACTAACTGCACGCTTTCTAGAGTTGTAGATGAGGCTCCTCTATCTGATTCGTGCTGCTTATGTCGTGCACGATGTTTGTTTGCTCCAGATGATTGCTATCCACCTGCACTTGCACTCTAGTGTCAGTTTGCAACTGCTGTGTGCTGTTTATTCCCGTTTCTTCTGGGAAGGTATGGTGTCTGTGGAGTCTTTCTTTATTCTATAAAACCTGATAAATCTGGAGTTTGGTGGCAGGTGATGTAAATTTTCAAAACACTGCCGTAGTTTTATGTCGGAGTTCTCGCACTGCGACTTGAATTGGAACGCTACATTTAATTTTGATATGCATTTCTGGCAAATGTATGGGGGAAGCCCGTCTCCTTCTAACACCTACAATAGCAGCATTAACAGGGCAGAACTGCAAAAAGCCTGAAACTTGTTTTACCTGCACTGAAGCACAAGCCATGATTAGAATAGAAAAGTGTGGAGGTTTGATGGGGTCGAAAATGGGCATCAGCTTCGGCCCCTTTTCTAAGCATATTCGGCAAATATTGTTTATATTCATTGTTAAATAATAATTAAATAAATCGCTTTGAGTAGATTGGGAATTTCTATTCACTATGCACTGCGCCATGTTTATAGTTTACAAATAATACAAATATATCCAAATATTCTAGTTACGCAGCGTTGCCAAAGTTTTCAGACATACACTAAAGTTTACCGTGAAATATTTCAAATATATTTTTGCACGATAGAACGATTTTACTTAGTTACCGCGTTTGTTGCCAAATCAGTAAGTTATGTTTGCCGTCTAGAACGGTAAGTAAAAATTCGAGGTTAGCAGGTTAGGTTTTGCGTCAGTTTGATAGACTGACCTAACCTGAACCTCGAATTTGACATAGACTTACAGTGCCACCAACATATTATTCTGTCACATTTTAGTAACGTTTGAAGAAAATAGATATTTGTTTCATTAGTACAAAAAATGCATGATTTCGGGACAAGTAAGACGCATTTTTTGTGCGAATGAAACATACTATTTTTTCTCCAACTACCCATAAATTCGGTAATATGACTTATTATGTAGAATCAAACATTGTAGGTTATAGAACCGTCATGGCGCAAATAAACAATCACTATACGGGGAAATTAAACAACAACGACGATGATTGCCGAATATTGACGAAGCGTTTGTTTTTTATTTAAAATTTGCCATGGTAAAACCCATATCTATACATATATGGTAAAACCCTATCTTCCGTCCATTTTTGTACTAGTGCAAATATGAATTGAAAAGTGTACAGTTGTCAAGGTAGTTGGTGAATATCCCGAAATGACTTACTTTTTATACAAAATTATTCGACAATATGGCGTCTTATTCATGTGGTTGGAGAAAATAGCTATTTATGCAACAAGTGCTAAAAGTCGACGTTTATGCACGAGACATGTCTCATGCATAAACGACTTTTAGCACGCGTTGCATACAATATTTTATATACGACCTTAATTTTACCGTTATTAATCCATAAATATCGATTTAACAAATGTTTGCATCTACGACACTTCTAATTTATGTCATAATAAATAGTAGGTCATTCGCGGGCGAATGTTTGCGAAGCCAGTGCTGTCAAGGTCAGTTACAAAATGTAATACTCCACATCTAAGTGTATTCATTACATAACGCTTTAATTATTTCAAAAACACTTTACCTGTAACGCAAGAAGCAACTAGAATAACTTTACAACTTCACTTCCAGTTCGAAATTGTAGTTTTATAACCTCACTTCACTTTTAGCACTAGAGCTAAAAGTAAACAGCTGATTTCTTTAACCACGGTAAACTATAAAACGTCACTTTTAGTGAACAAGCTAGCGCTAAAATGACTACTTTTAGTAGTGGCCGTAGATAAATACATTTATATCATGCAAAAAACGTCATAAGCATCACAAACGTTAAGGAATTACCGATCTCGGACAACAATTGTCTTCGATCGGTAAAATGTCCTTACC
Source organism: Agriotes lineatus (assembly GCA_940337035.1). Taxonomy (NCBI): domain Eukaryota; kingdom Metazoa; phylum Arthropoda; class Insecta; order Coleoptera; family Elateridae; genus Agriotes; species Agriotes lineatus. The sequence goes on from CALNHX010001086.1 coordinate 242,603, forward strand.
GTTCTTAATACTTAATATAATATTGTGATATTTCTACTTCTCATGGTTCTTGGGAAAAGTATCCCTTGTATGTCATGTTTAGTTATGTGAAACTGATTTGGCAAACTGTCATGTATGTTTTTTAAATTAGGTTATAATTTTTGATGTTTTAACTTAACAGCTAAAAATTATTTGCAAACGTCAAAAATTAAAACCTAATTTAAAAAGTTCGTGACGTTTTATTAGGTCAGTTTCGCATAACTAAACATGACCTACTGCGGATATTTTTTTCAATGACCATGAGAAATGGAAACCTTTCGTTAACATTGCCTACGCCCAGGAGATAAATGTCGCTTACTTATTCCACTCATTTTGAGCGAGTTAGGAGCTTCGTTGGCGTATCACGTTTCATTACCGAACTCTTTTTTTTTAAATAATAGTAGCAATAAATACATCGTCTGAACAAAAAGAAAGTTCATCAAGGGTGCCTTTTGAATTTTGCAGTCATGTGTTTAGCACTACAAAATATAAAACTGTTATTTGACATTTGTTACAGAGTGAGGTTTAATCTTCTTCTGCAGGCGTTAAAAATAGTCCCGCTGCGTTTATTGCGGAAAGTCTTGATCACGGTTATAACCACATAACGATATTAGCTATAGCTAGTCTATAAAATGTCAGTAACAAGGACTAGAGGTATAATTTTCTGGTGTTATAGTATACGATTTCAAAATTCCAATGGCATCTTTGACGAACTTCCTCTTTACTCATACTTATACTATACCTATATCAATAGTAGGTTATGCAATGAGAGAGAGAAATACGTTATTTTGCTGAGGTGCAATTTGTGACTCGAGGGTGAAGCCCGAGAGTTACATAGCACTGAAGCAAAATAGCAGTCTCTCCGAATTGCATATACTATTTTTTTACGTTGCAGGATGATTTAAAACTACAAACCTGTTTTTTAAACGTAATTTATTGACATTTTTAAATTTTAAAGTTGGTGGCACTGTAAGTCGATGTCAAATCCGAGATTATCAGGTTAGGTTTTACATCAGTTTTGACACAGACTGGCGCAAAACCTAACCTGCTAACCTCGAATTTGACATAATGAAACTCCCTAAGTACATTTCTCTCCTCTAGGGAATAATTCATTTTTTCTGTCACGATTTTGGTATCGTAGAAACCGTGTTGATTTCCCAGACGTGAACAAATTTATTGTTACTTTAACTCCAAGACAATAGAACCTAAACTATTTGCTGTAAATATTAAAAATAAAAAATACCTGATGAAAACAAGTGTCGGTTATCTACTTGTCAAGAAAAGAATAATGAAAACTACAGACTGTTTTTACACTTTTTCTATTTTGGGCGAGCGCAGATAAAATATTACACATTACAGGTGTTATTACATTATTAAAATACTTGTGTGATTACTCACGCGTTATTAATCATGTTCTTATGTCACTTGCATTGAATTTTTGTTAGAGCGACTGACAGCAAATGTTTACAGAATTGCAAACTTTAATTTGAATTGGCAACGTTGAGCGCATGCAAATGCACAACAAACACATAGGCAACCCAATATACCACTCATTTTGAATATAATAATTATAGAGATTCCATGTGATTATCAGTAATAATAAGACGAGAGGTCAAAATATTGCCGACAATAGTTTTTGCGATCCAGATACGAGTTTATGTGGCGACGGAAATAACGATGAGTGCTTGCACGAATCGTTATTTTCTAAAGCAACAGAAACAAAACAATCTGAAGAGCAAAAATTGTCGGCAATATTTTGACCTAACGTCCTATTCGTCTTGACAATTTAACTTTTAAATTATTGAATGTGGTCAATAAAAATACTTCTAATACTAAAATTATAAATTCACAATACTAGTGGTCTTTAAATTGTATCCATAGTATCCGATCCTAGAAAAGATATTTATTATTATACAAAAATTTGCTTTGCAAAGGATCGTATAAAAAAATAATGGAGACAATTTAATTGGTGTCATTATCGACCAATGGCATTCTTCAATTTAAAAATAAACTACCAATCGAACGATTATTTTAGTGACCATATTTCGAGAAGCTTTATTTCAGTGAGCGAAAATTTTCAAATTTTGATTTTACCATTTTAAGTTTGACCCAAAAAGAGCACATGACACCTATATTACTTTTTTGATAGCACTAACAATTACGGAGATACCGTATAAAAGTGTCGAAAATGTGACACCCTGTACATACAGGGTGTTAATGAATTGCAGGGACAAACTTTAAGGTGCAATTCCTTGATCAATTCTAAGATAGAAAGTTTACGCAAACATGAGTCCTAAATTATTTCGTTTTCAAAATACAGGATGTTGAATTTAAACAAATTTTTTTTTTCAAAAATCTGGGAAATGCCTAGAGGTATTCTAATGAAACTTGGTGTAGGTTAGTATTTCATAGTGACATTGTTTGGTCAAAATAAATGTAATTTATTTCCACCAGTGGCGTGCATCGGGGCCACCTCAGTTACCTTATTTTAGAAAAATCTGGTACGTCACTGTTTTTAGTCAATACGACAAGTTTTTTTAGCTTCATCCATTGAAACTATACAAAAGATGTATATTTTAGTTTTTTGATAGAATAAACGTTTTTCGAGAAAAACGGAAAAATCTGTAACAACAATTTCATTCATTGGACTTTAATTGGACCTAAACGGTTTCGTTTTCAAAGTACAGTTTAAAGAAGTTTTTAAAAAATATTATTTAATAACAAACAATCTTACAATAGCTATAAAACTTTTGGATAAAAAACAGTGGCGTACCAAATTTTTCTAAAACAAGGTAACTGAGGTGGCCCCGATGCACGCCACTGGTGGAAATAAATTAAATTTATTTTGAGCGAACAATGCCACTTTATGAAATACTAACCTACACCAAGTTTCATTAGAATACCTCTAGCCGTTTTCCAAATATTTGAAAAAAAATGTTTAAACTTCAACTGTCTGTATTTTGAAAACGAAACCGTTTAGGGGCCGGTTGCAGAAAGGAAAGTTAAGTCTGGTGTTAGCTAACATCGCGTCAAAGTGAACAAAATCGCATCAAATTTTGTTTACTAATGTATTAGTTACCATAAGCATTTGAGATTTGATTCGTTTTTGTTCACTTTGACGTCGCGTTAGCTAACACCAGACTTAACATTGCTTTCTGCAACCGGCCCTAGGTCTCATGTTTTTCTGAACTTTTTATCTTAGCATTGATCAAGGAATCACCCCTTAAAGTTTGTCCCTATAATTCATTAACACCCTTTATATTCATCTTTGATATGGCTGAAACTAATTTTATAGTCAAACTTTTATATAGTCCACTTTCAGAACTGATGACACCTTATCTACTTTGCTTACCTGAACAAAAAGAGAGATTCCAGTAGCTTACATAACAAAATTAAAAAGAGACTTCCTCTTCAAAAATTAACTTTGAATAGTCACTATCACTACTACTGTCACTGTCAGGATTATTGTTGATAATAAGTCGCTCTAATATATATTCAACACTTGCGTCCAAGTCCCACATTTTAGTTCTTCGTCAGCACTGGTTAAAATCCAAAAAGTAAATATCCAATCGCCGCCAATTATCAAAACTTTCTTTAATGAAACCTTATAGCGCTGAAGGTTGTGCATTCTGTATAACATTTGTGATAAATATACATATAACCAGTGTTGTTACCGCAAAACCTTCATTGATTTGTATCACATTTTATACAGCGGCACAAATGAAATATAATGTGTTAAATTCTCATTCATTTACCATTAGTTTCGTTCAGATATTTCAGAGCTGCTCTCTTGCAAATGATTTACATTGTTTACAGAGATAAGATGTCTTCAGTTTTAAAAGTGGACTGACTATAGTATAAATTAATTACGAGTAGTACAAAGTGACTTAAATTTATATAGCAACAACAGAATGACATTGGAATAAAGTAAGGAACTAGCATAATTTTAAAAATAACTTCATCAATTTGCCAGCGTTTTTTCATAAACTCCGGTTACCGGTAATATAATAAGTAGTACGCTTATCATCAATAATTGTTTGATGAATAGTATGAGTTATAATCCCAAAGTTGAAAATGTCCGTAGGCAGGTCTGGATAAAATACATCATTGTACTTAATTTTTATACCATGCATTTGAAATACTTACAAAATACCTAGATACTTTATTTCAAATAAGAAGAACATTTTTAGTTAAATATAGATACGCATCTACTAAAATTTTTCAAATTCTTGGTTGCCCTTCAGCAATATCAGTCAGCTTCTGAAAAGATTTATCGTTGAATGATCCCCTTGTTAACGAGCTAATGGCGATGGATAAAGTACAGGTAAGGTAATTATTATTATTATCCACCCGCATAAGAAAACAGGTACTCTACCGATGTTGAGAGACACAGGCTTGTGCTATACCTTATAAATTATTTTTATTTAAGACAGTGTGTAAAAATTGACTTTTAGTTGGCAGTTTTAAGTTTCTAAAATCGACTGTTTAATAACATGTTTTCATTAGTTTACGTCGTCAGTAGCAACGTGTTTTAAAATTTTTAACCACGCAAAATGACTGGTTGCTACTAGTCTTAATTTACATTTAAATATTTTTTTATATTTAACGTGTTTTCTAAATTCTATCGTAGATAATAGCTATTTATGCAACAAGTGCAAAAAGTCGACGTTTATGCAAGAGACATGAAAATTATGAAACGTAGCCGAAGGCTGAGTTTCATAACATGTCTCGTGCATAAACGACTTTTAGCACGCGTTGCATACAATATTTTATCTACGACCTTAATTTTACCGTTATTAATCTATAAATATTTATTTAACAAAGGTTTGCATCTGCGACACTTTTAATTTATGTCATAATAAACAGTAGACCACGCCGCGCGGGCGATTGTTTGCCAAGCCAGTGCTGTCAAGGTGAGTTACGAAATGTAATTATTAATACTCCACATCTGACTGTATTCATTACATAATGCTTTAATTATTTCAAAAACACTTTACCTGTAACGCAAAAAGCAACTAGAATAACTTGACAACTTCACTTCCAGTTCGAAATTGTAGTTTTATAATCTCACTTCACTTTTAGCCCATGTTCTAAAAGTAAACAGCTGATTTCTTTAACCACGATATAGTACTTTATGTAACTAGTCTTCACAGCAAGGCTTTAGGGGACGAGTCGTAATGTTTCCGGACGAGGCGGAGCGAAGCGCAGCCGAGTCCGTAATATGAAGATGAGTCCTCTAAAGCCGTTTGAGGACGTGTTGCATACAACGTTTTTTTTTATATTAGCTCTCCAAACATTATAATATGAAGTTTCAATTACCATTAACGCGGCATTATATTAGGAGACAGCGCGAAAATGTATTTTTCGCTCCCCAAACTGGTTACTTTGGAAACTGTCTAGGATCCTCAAAATGCCCATTTAGAGGTCTTGTACTTAAAGTCGTCATGGCAACTAATGTTTGAGTCCGCTAAAATGTTGCCATGACGACTTTAAGTACAAGGCCTCTAAATGGCCATTTTGAGGATCCTAGACAGTTTCCAAAGTAACCAGTTTGGGGAGCGAATACAAAAAAAAGTATAAAACGTCACTTTTAGTGAAACAAGCTAACGCTAAAAGGCTTACTTTTAGTAGTGGTCGTAGATAAAATATTGTACGATACATAAAGCATCTTTAGTCACTCGCGGGGCTTAAAACTCTCGCTCACTCGAGTGATAACTCTGTCCCTCTCGTGACTAAAGACTAGATTTACCGACTTGTATCATAAATTACTATTTTCACTTGTGTTTAAAGAATAAGCCGATAGCCGAAGGCGACTTCTTTAAACTTTAAACAGCTTTAACTCGTTATAAAATAACTATTTTATATTAGAATAAAAGCACGCGATCAACTTCCAATTCCTTTTGACTTTGCTGTTTGTTTCTTCTCAGTTTCATGGGGGAAACTCTAAAAAATAGATCAACGTTCTTGTGTGTCACTGACTGCAATATCGAAAATTCCACGTGCTGATGCCATTGCATGATGAGCACACAAATCTGGGACCAGTTTTTCTCAATTTTCATATTTCTGGAATGGAAATATGAAGCAAAAAAACATTGCTTCATTGGCCTCAAGGCACAGTCAGTGCAATAGTATTGTTACGTTCTTAACGTTCGGGCTATTTAAAATTATACGACAAACATGGGTTCAAACATTTATTTACAACAATGAATTATTACGATTATTGTTTACAAGCACATGCGAGAATTATCAAGCAGATTACAAATTAATACAGGCACTAACGAACTATCGGTACATTTATTTCTTATTACATACGGATTAACACATTTATTTATATCACTCTTAAACACTAACGATTATATATTTATTTATTTCTATTAGTTATATGTACACACGGGCTTTTATTTATGTGGGAGCTCTACATGGCTCTTACGCGTTTTGCTGCCGAATTCGAACTGCCCGCTATTCATGCGGGCGTGTATTTATATTTCAGGTAATTCCTTTCTAGACTAATCGCGAGGACGCTCGACCTTTCTAGGAACCGCGTGACGCATCCGCGTTTGTTGTTCTCGAGCGCGTCGCTGAAAGCGTGAGTGTCCGTTGCACCTGGCTGTAAGGGCGCTTCCCGAGCATTCGACCGCTGTGACTCATATTTCTGCAGCTGCCACGAGAAGTTCTGGAACGCTCGCGTATTAATCGCCAAGGCTGCCGACTCATCCATCCCTCGGCCCTCAGGATCGTAACAGTATATTATTATACTAGTTTAACAAGAGGGCCTATTGTAGAATGAGTGAATTTGGGGCACGACGGGCGTTGCAAGCAGTGCTCCAATGGAACGAGTGCTACAATGCCTCTTATTAAACGAGTATAATATACTATTTTATCAACTTTGCATAAAAAGAATAATCAAAAACTTTGAATTTTGACATTTCATAAATGTGACAATCTGTCAGTTGTCTGAAACAAGGTAGGCTGTTTCAATGTTTTTCATATGAAAATAACAATACAAAAACAGTGCTATAATAGACTCCATTGTAGCACTGTTTTTGGTGTTATAATAACCATATTGTGACATCAAAGTAGATAATAGTACATTGTGTATCTAGGACGAAAAGCGTAACATTCCCAGACGACTGAAAATATTGTTGGGCGAGGCGAATGCCGAGCCCAACAACACAGGAGTTAGTCTACATTGTAACCTCTTCTTTAATCAAAAATTGATTAACGTAATAGTAGATTATGCAATAAAAGAGATGAATGCGTTATTTTGCTGAGAAAGCAAAATAGCTTTCTCTCCGAGTTGCTTATACTATTTTTTCACGTTGCAGGAAGATTTAAAACGAAAAACCTGAATTTGTTAAACGTCATTTATGACTTTTTAGTTACAATTATTTTAAAATTAGTAGCCTATGGTAAGTTTTAAAGTTGGTGACACAGTAAGTTATTAGGACAAGAGCTCACAATTATGTCAAATTCGAGGTTAGCAGGTTAGGCTTTGCGTCAGTTTATTTCAAAACTTGGTAACCTCGAATTTGACATAGTTGTTGTGTCAGTCATAATGAAAACTCCCTAGAGAAATTTTTGTCTTATTTAGTCTCTAGGGAGTAAATGTTTTACTTCTCACAATTTTGATGCTCTAGAAACCGACTTCTACTTGCGGTCGTGGAAAAGTCTTTTTTGTTCTAGATTGTAAAAGACTTGACATCCAGTGAAAAAATTACATATTTCTATAAATAAAGACGTTTCCTTAGTTAGCAGAACTAACCAACGCACTTGACTAAAATGAAGGCAAATACAATTCTATACAAAATAGGTTTGAATTTGAATATTTAATGAAATTTTAAAAAAATATATCAAATAACTTTTTGTATACTTGTAGGGAAACTAACTTTTGTTATGAGTTGCGGGTTGCATATACGCAAGGTCTTAGTCCTTACGTTGTCAGCGAAATGTTTTCGCCTAGGAAACTTCTGAGTTTTATTTACATAAAAGAAATAAAGATGGCTCTGTCCTTAACTCACCCCGTTAATTCTGGAACAGTCTGCATACAAAGACAATATTTACGGTTTCGGAAAGCATACTTACCTGGCGTAGGGATTACCGTGATCAATAAGGCGGTTTCCCCAGGATGAGGCCCTTTCATTGCACTACGATTGGGCTGACTCCTGCGATTATCCCTAATGTGGATAACTCGGGCGCGTAATTTTTGGTAGTCGGGACTGCGTACGCGCTGTCCCGGATAAATCAAATCACAAAACTAGTCCGTCTTACCTTGCACACCCATAATCAAACTTGGTTTATTCTTTCTTTTAGGACCCATACGTATATTTATAGCTGTTTAGCTTTCGCAATCTACAATAAAAAATAACTATTCGGAACTATACGCAAACTCAAAGAAAAGTTTGTCTACATTGTAAACCTCTTCTTTAATCAAAAATTGTTGAACGTAATAGTAGATTATGCAATGAGGGAGAGGAATGCGTTATTTTGCTGAGAAAGCAAAATAGCTTTCTCTCCGAGTTGCTTATACTATTTTTTCACGTTGCAAGATTTAAAACGAAAAACCTGTATTTTTTAAACGTTATTTATGACTTTTAGGTTACAATTATTTAAAATTAGTAGCCTATGGTAAGTTTTAAAGTTGGTGGCACTGTAAGTTATTAGGACAAGAGCTCACAATTATGTCAAATTCGAGGTTAGCAGGTTAGGTTTTGCATCAGTTTGTGTCAAAACTGACGCAAAACCTAACCTTGATAACCTCGAGTTTGACATAATTGTTGTGTCAGTCATAATGAAAACTCCCTAGAGAAATTTTTGTTTTATTTAGTCTCTAGGGAGTAAATGTTTTACTTCTGTCACAATTTTGATGCTATAGAAACCGACTTCTACTTGCGGTCGTGGAAAAGTCTTTTTTGTTCTAGATTGTAAAAGACTTGACATCCAGTGAAAAAATTACATATTTCTATAAATAAAGACGTTTCCTTAGTTAGCAGAACTAACCAACGCACTTGACTAAAATGAAGGCAAATACAATTCTATAGAAAATAGGTTTGAATTTGAATATTTAATGAAATTTTAAATAAATATATCAAATAACTCTTTGTATACTTGTAGGGACACTAACTTTTGTTATGAGTTGCGGGTTGCATATACGCAAGGCCTTAATCCTTGCGTTGTCAGCGAAATGTTTTCGCCTAGGAAACTTCTGAGTTTTATTTACATAAAAGAAATAAAGATGGCTCTGTCCTTAACTCACCCCGTTAATTCTGGAACAGTCTGCATACAAAGACAATATTTACGGTTTCGGAAAGCATACTTACCTGGCGTAGGGATTACCGTGATCAATAAGGCGGTTTCCCCAGGATGAGGCCCTTTCATTGCACTACGATTGGGCTGACTCCTGCGATTATCCCTAATGTGGATAACTCGGGCGCGTAATTTTTGGTAGTCGGGACTGCGTACGCGCTGTCCCGGATAAATCAAATCACAAAACTAGTCCGTCTTACCTTGCACACCCATAATCAAACTTGGTTTATTCTTTCTTTTAGGACCCATACGTATATTTATAGCTGTTTAGCTTTCGCAATCTACAATAAAAAATAACTATTCGGAACTATACGCAAACTCAAAGAAAAGTTTGTCTACATTGTAAACCTCTTCTTTAATCAAAAATTGTTGAACGTAATAGTAGATTATGCAATGAGGGAGAGGAATGCGTTATTTTGCTGAGAAAGCAAAATAGCTTTCTCTCCGAGTTGCTTATACTATTTTTTCACGTTGCAAGATTTAAAACGAAAAACCTGTATTTTTAAACGTTATTTATGACTTTTAGGTTACAATTATTTAAAATTAGTAGCCTATGGTAAGTTTTAAAGTTGGTGGCACTGTAAGTTATTAGGACAAGAGCTCACAATTATGTCAAATTCGAGGTTAGCAGGTTAGGTTTTGCATCAGTTTGTGTCAAAACTGACGCAAAACCTAACCTTGATAACCTCGAGTTTGACATAATTGTTGTGTCAGTCATAATGAAAACTCCCTAGAGAAATTTTTGTTTTATTTAGTCTCTAGGGAGTAAATGTTTTACTTCTGTCACAATTTTGATGCTATAGAAACCGACTTCTACTTGCGGTCGTGGAAAAGTCTTTTTTGTTCTAGATTGTAAAAGACTTGACATCCAGTGAAAAAATTACATATTTCTATAAATAAAGACGTTTCCTTAGTTAGCAGAACTAACCAACGCACTTGACTAAAATGAAGGCAAATACAATTCTATAGAAAATAGGTTTGAATTTGAATATTTAATGAAATTTTAAATAAATATATCAAATAACTCTTTGTATACTTGTAGGGACACTAACTTTTGTTATGAGTTGCGGGTTGCATATACGCAAGGCCTTAATCCTTGCGTTGTCAGCGAAATGTTTTCGCCTAGGAAACTTCTGAGTTTTATTTACATAAAAGAAATAGAGATGGCTCTGTCCTTAACTCACCCCGTTAATTCTGGAACAGTCTGCATACAAAGACAATATTTACGGTTTCGGAAAGCATACTTACCTGGCGTAGGGATTACCGTGATCAATAAGGCGGTTTCCCCAGGATGAGGCCCTTTCATTGCACTACGATTGGGCTGACTCCTGCGATTATCCCTAATGTGGATAACTCGG